>PVKC010028964.1:0-15267 GCA_004027635.1 Crocidura indochinensis
CTTTCTTTCTTTCTTTTTTCTTTCTTTCTTCCTCCTCTTCCCTCTACTTCATTTCTCCCTTATCTTTTATTTTTCTTCATCAATTTAATCCATTTAAAAAAAAAAGCTCTCACTGCCAGGTGCTTCTTAGGAAAGGTACCACTATACTTAAGATGTAGCAGACAATACTACATAGTGTAACCACATCCTATAGTACTCACCACCACAGTGTTCTAGTACTCTAGATTTGAAAACTGCTTATCCTAAAAAGCCCCAGTCACTATATAATCCTGAAACCTTTATTTATCAAAGACCACCACTGTCAGTGATGAATAACTTTGAAAGTGGAAAACCCTCCAATACATATGCACTAGCTCAATCCTTTTTATTTTATTTTTACTGTATTTACTTATTTGTATTTTCTCTTCTTTCTTTTCTTTTGTTTCCCCTCCTTTCTCTTCTAAGCCATATCTTAACGAACTATTTATCTTTTCTTAACTCAATCATATGTTAAGAGCTCAGACCCAACCTATAAGGGTCAGGCCTTCAACAGCAGCCTAAGAATAGAACACTAATGCCTATTTTTATGTGGGCATGAGTTTGTAGACAGTGGACTCTTTATCCTCAGTTATTAACCATTAGGTAACGAGACCAACCTCCTGCCATAATAAACCACCACCACTTCCCCAAAACGAAAGGACACCCTCACAGTCCCACATCACATGCCTCGGCAAGAAATTACAACAAACAGACCGGCTGACTCATACTTTATGACCCTTCTCACCCGTGGACCTTTGCATGCCACCAGTTCAGCCTCAGAAGGATCCCAGCCCAAGGACATTTTCCTCATGGCTACAATTTCTCAAACCCACAAGACACAATGTGTGATGAAAAACTGCCCTGGATTCCAACCCCCACAAGAATATCACAAAAAGACTCAATGGGGAAGCATATATATTTTTTTATGCGTTTAATACCTCTATAATAATATCTCCTAGTCTGGTTATTCCCAAAAGTAAGTTAGCTTAGTAAACAGCATTTTTTCTTTAATGCCTTTTTAAATGTATCTTTACTTATTGCTTTTCTTAAACATATGTTTTCTTTCCCTTTTCTGTCTTTCTTTTTCCTCTCTTTCTCTCTCCAACATCACCTGTTTTGATTCTGCTTGGTACGAAAACCTACAAGAAAAGTCTTGCCTAGGATAAAAACTTGTGTCAAAACCAGGGCACAGAGATTGTGCAGAGTATCTTATTTACCCCCAAATCCACCAGTAATATAATATGTCACCATACCCATTTGCATAGTCACTCTAAATAAAGGGAAATGTTTATGCACAGAAACAAGCTCTTATCTACTAGGGATAAGAACCCATACTCTTTATAATATAGGGATGTCTCCCATGCTGAACATGTGTCATGTTGACTCAACTTAGACTTCATGTGATTGGATAGCGATCATCCAAACCAGAATCCCAGATCCCAGGCATGGAACCAACACAGGTCCCAGCAACAGTATTGGAAACCAAACTCCTCCCAGGGAAACTCTGAATACCAACTTGAATCAGTTTTAACATGACATGAGAAAACAGCAACAACTTGAGCTAAGAAAGGGCTGCCCTATCTCATCACCTTACTGTATGGTGCAATCAGGAGACATATCATCCTTTGTCCTAAGCAAAAACCAAAATAGCTATCTACAGAAGACTGATGTTGACAAACATGGACTGTACAGAATCTATCAAGGGACCAATGAGGAAGATCTAGGCTAGGGCCTAGATCTCAGCTTAGGATTTGTACAAAAACCAAGATCTCTAACCTATAGGTCTGACTTTGATAACTGTGACTGAACAGAACTTATGGAACAATGCTGAAAGACTATAGCCTATGACCTAGGCTCTGTCCTAAGAACTGATCAAAAACCAAGACCACTAATTAAAGAAGACTAATTGCAACAAGAGCAATGATACAGAGCTCTTAGAACCTTAAAAGCAAAACCAAACAAAACAAAACAAACAAAAAAAAAAACCAAAACAAAAAACCCCTCTCTCCTAGCCTTCGCCCTATGACCTACACAAATAACAAGATCTCCAGTTATAGAGGTGGAATGTCATCACCCACATCTGGGTGGAAAGTTTCCTGGCACCATGAAAAGACCTTGGGGTGTGTAAATGAGTGAGTATTCAGCCTGTAGTTGTTCCCATGGCAGTATGCTTCAGGGGTGGAGAAATCCTGTATTTCCTAGGCTAAGGGAATTCCCGATCTAATTTCCCCACTGTTTAACGTGCCTATGCAAGAAGAAGAAGAAGAAGAAGAAGAAGAAGAAGAAGAAGAAGAAGAAGAAGAGGAGGAGGAGGAGGAGGAGGAGCAGGAGGAGGAGGAGGAGGAGAAGAAGAAGAAGAAGAAGAAGAAGAAGAAGAAGAAGAAGAAGAAGAAGAAGAAGAAGAAGAAGAAGAAGAAGAAGAAGAAGAAGAAGAAGAAGAAGAAGAAGAAGAAGAAGAAGAAGAAGAAATTTTTTAAGATGTTGCTGGTCTATTTTTTTCTTGTTTTGTTTTTATTTGTACCTCTTTCTTCTTTTTCCTTTTCTTCTTCATAGTTTTTCTTTTTCTTTGCCCTTTTTTGTTCTTTTTTATTTTTTTCTTCTCCCTTATCTTTTCTTATATCTCCAATAGAACAATATTACTGGAATCACCTTAATGAGCCTCATACTTTTAGGGGAAAAATAGATGGTACTAAGACCAGACCATTGATTGTTCATTTGGTGGAAATCAAAACTGACCAGATATGAATACCAAATCCAAAGTCAATGACAACAGAATCGATACCCAATCTACAACAAGCTCTACAAGGGGGGAACAATTGCACTAGCATTACGGTGATAAAAAGGAGGGAGATGTGGGATGCATACTGGGAACAGGGGTGGAGGGAAGACAATACTGGTGGTGGAAATGCCCCTTATTCATTGTCATTTTGTGCCTCAAATATTACTGTGATTGATTATATTTTATCACAATAATAAAAAAGAACATAGAAGTTATGCATTTAATGAAACTTTCAAGAAGGAATTGCATCAAATAAATTCTATGTAATTTAAGTTTATTGTGAAGACTAGAGTTATAGCACTGTGACTAGGGCATTTGCCTTGCACAATGTCAACCTGAGTTCTATACCTAGCATTCTCATCAGTCACCAGAGCCTTCCAGATATAATTTCTGAGTACAGAGCCAGTAGTAACTACTGAGTACAACCATCTGTGCACCCCAAGTTTTTATTATGTTGAAACTCAATAAGAGAGAAAACCATATCAGTATTGGTAATTAATGGTGATATTTTTGAAAGTAGATACAGAAGCAATGTTACATGATTCATTTGCTACAGGAAGTGATAAACACATATTTGCTTTTAGCGAGTTCAAATCTTTTTAGTTATACCTATAGAATATGATCTTGTTTATCCTATAAAATTAGGAACTGAGAAAGATAAGAGAGTAATTCACATATTATTTTAAGGTCAATGGAAAATATTTATGATTATGTATGCAAAACTAAGACCTGATATCTATGCATATAATAAGACCCTAAATTTCTTCAGTAATATCACACTTTTTTTTTAATTTTGATCACATCTGGAATAAATACTAAACATGTACTGGATAAGTGAAGAGTAATTTTTTGCAATTCTATTACTGATTTGAAATGTGGTTCTAATGACAATAACATAGTTCAGGGGTTACTCCTGCCTTGACACTCAGGAAACTCCTGGCAGTCTCGAAACCATATGGGATACTGGGGATATAATCTGATTCATCTGTGTGCAAGACAAGAACTCTACTCACTGTATTATTGCTCTAACCCTTCATTACTATTCTTAATATTATTGATTCTGTTGACTTTTCATTCTTCTTTGTAAGGGACTGTTACTATTTCAACTGATGTTTTTCTTTTCTGAGAATATAGATGGTACTTGGCATAAGCTCAGTACATTTAAACATGAAATTCAATATAAATTTCAGAAAATAAGATATTGGGGAAAATGAAAATGCTCAGAAAGTAACTTAATTAGAGTTCACTCAAAGAATTTCTCAGAGTTCACATTGAAGTGCAGAAGTTTAAAAGGATTGTAAAGTAAATTAATGCTTTACAAAACTGCTTAGAGAATGTCAGAGCTGCTAAATCAGAAAAGTAAATTATTTAAGTACTTTGGAAACATCTATTTGTATCCCAAAAGTTGACATGACAATTGCAATCTATGCTTACCTACTAATTAAAGTACTTTTTCTTCATTCTTGTAGTGGTCAAATTTACTTTGGGTTACTGCATGAATTCTCACTTAATAAAATTGCTTTAAGAACTCTGAACTCATGGCCACATAATTTTAAATTCTCCTATAACAATTATTATTAGTAACATTTTATGTTATTATTTTATTATCAGTTTCAGTATAGATACTTAGCAAACTATATGATAAAATGGTATTAGAATGTTAACTGTTAATGTTAATTAGAATGTACTGGGTAATTGAATAATAATTTTGTTTCCAATCCTATTACTGATTTTAAAATGTCATATAAGGATAACAGTGTCTAGACTATGCTGCTTAAATAAAAATATAAAAATTATCTGTTATTAAAAGAGTTTCATATCTTCAAAGTAAGACTTTCATTAGTGATGCATTCGTGTAATTCTTTTTATTCTCTAACAAGAGCAACTGCTGATAAAAAAAAAACTTAACATCATTTTACTGAAATGTGGTATTTTCCCCCTCATGTAAGGCTTTATCTCTGTGATCTTAACTAAAAGCACTTTCAGAAATTAAAAAGTAAAATTTAGAGGGTTTTCAATGACTTAAAGAAGCTTTTTGAACAAAGTAATACCAGATGATACATGTTAGTAGATACAGACATCCTTCTATACTTGTATGTTTGGTGTGATCCTATATATGAATGAAGCCTGTTATAGTTCCAGCATTATGCTAAAATGGTAAAAGGGAAAATTAATAGAATCATCAGGACAGAAAACTTGGGAAAAATTATACCAACAAGGAGTAAAAATGTTTTTTTCTTGAAATAATTCAAATCATGATATAATCGCAGTTAGCATTCCATACTCAGGCTGTATGTGTCCAAATTTCTGAGAATATCATAAAAGAAGATTATATAGGGATGAACTAGCACATATAAATTATTAATCACATGATTATTGGGAAAATTTCAAACATAGAAATTTTTCACAAACTAAATTAAAAACAATTCCAGGCGTAGTTAGATTCTTTCACATTCAATTTAGACATTTGTCACCATCAAGAATGATTACATTCAAACAGGTAACTTGACACCTTTTATCTTGATCCTATGTTCAATTTTTTTATTTCTTTTAAAGATAAAACTATAACTATTATTCCAAATTGTGATTTGGGGGAATCAAAGTAAAAAATTATATTAAAATAAGTTTATTCTGATAAATCTAATTGCTAGAAAAGGAATGTGATAGGAGTATAGAAATGCCCATCATCTTAAGGGGTTTATAATTGCAGTGAGATCATGAATAAAATAACACACAAAGAGAAATATATATATAGATATAGAGACATGAAGAATGTTATAATGGTACAAAAAATACTATGATAATATAGATATTGATGGCTGATTTAGCCAAATATTCTGGAAACCTTTGGGAAATCATTCATTCCTTTCTGCAATGATGAAAAAGGAATCTAGTATATCAAAAATGAAAGTATTGACATAAACCAGTAAATAACTGTATGACTTGCTATAAGTGAAATATAATCCAAACTATTGATTGGCTCAACCATTATCTTTCTTAATAAGATTATTTGTATTGAGAACAGAACAAAATCTTTTTTATATAATAAACATTCCACATGATCTCTGAGACTTTATAAATACTCATTGGAATATTTATATTTATTAATTTCACACAGATAGCATAAATTTAGAGCTGTATAATTTACTCTATTTTTGTGTAAACATTGTGTTCAATAGCAGAAATTACATTTTCAAAAAGATAGTTGTTTCAGTAAATGCGGTTTTTACATTTACTAATATTGGCAGTTGGAAGAGGTAGTGATCACATTTTTACACTGACACTTAGTTTCAGCTTTGCTTTCTGAACTTTCGGAAGCAACTCCATGGCACATCTGCAAACACCATTCATTTGTCATTGTCAAAGGGCTCCTCCTGGCATTTTGTATCCACTTTCCCATCTCTTTTAGCCCGAAGGGAAAGCATTTTACTCAGGTACAGTATAATCTAAGGTTGTCTAAATGCGATCCAGTGATTTCTCAATTACATACAGCTCTATCATATAAAGTACCTTTGAGCATCTAGAAATCCAAGTAGGAATTTTAACATAGGTCATCTCGATCCCTGGGTCCTTAAATCATCAAAGTTTTACCATCACTTCAGGAAATGGCCCCAGAGAAGAAGACATAGATAATGTCTCCCATTAACTCCTATAAACTCTCATTCCATTTTTCTAGTTTTCTAACATGGAGAATTATGAGATGCATGCCAGAAAGTTTATTTAGTAAATAATTTTTTTCTGCCAGTTAGCTCAATTAAGATTCAATAGACAGGGCTGAAGAGAGTACATTGGGTAGAGATTTTACTTTGCGTTGGAGCCAACTGGAATTCTATCCAGGCAATCCCACGAGTGGACCTGCCAGGAGTGATTCCTGAATGTAGAGTCTGTAATAACAGCAGCGTGTGGCCCCAAAATAAACAAACAAAAATTCTTATGGGATGCTGAGTACGAAGAGAAAAAGAAAAATAATAGAGGGTAAGTGTTCCCTGCAGTGAACCCTAGTTGGCAACATCCTACTATTAAAGGGACCTCAGCTTCCTGAGCACATCTTGGGGAAGAAGTCTACTTGCAAAGAAGGAAATAAAAAACTCACCCTTTTTTTTTTACATGAAAAATGCCTTTTATTTCAAAAGCATAAGCTATTTTAACACTCAGAATATTGACCTATTCTTTTGTTAACAATCTGAAAGGTGTAAATCCATGAATTCTTAACTAGTATAGCAAAGACTAAGAGCAGAGGAAAGTATACTTAGCTGGCAGGAGAGATACCATGATCACAAAGGTGGTTTCCCCAGGGCGAGGCTTATCCATTACACTCCGGATGTGCTGACCCCTGCGATTTCCCCAAATGCGGGAAACTCAACTGCATAATTTGTGGTAGCGGGGGTGTGCTTTCACACTAGAAAAAAAACAAAGTACAGGAAAGTATGTTTAAGAAATAAATTAGGATGTTATAGATACCAGTCAATAATTTAATATATTCTTACACATGCCTTTTTTTCCCTCAGGAAGTAAGTGGGGAAAGAGGCATTATTATCCTTGAGTCCTGTCTCTGCAGAACTTAAAATAATTGCCCCTAGATATTGGGAAAAATAAATATTTGTTTAAGGATGAATGTTCAGAAAGTGACTCAAACATTCCTTTCCAACACAATCTTTCAGAAAACTTCTTATAAAAGAAGTGTGAGAAAGGAAAACTTAAGGAACTGGTTAGTAAAAAAAATTATATGTGAAATAATTAGATAAAGATAAGTGAGTGAGAGAAATAGAATGCATGTTGAAAACAGACAAGGGGTGGAGGAAGAGGGAGGTGGAGGACTTTGGTGGTGGGAATATTGCACTGGTGAATGGGGTGTTCATTTTTCTTTATAACTAAAACCCAACTACAAACATACTTGTAATCATGGTGTTTAAATAAAGGTATGTATTAAATAAAATAAAATAAAATAAAAGATGTGTAGAAAGAAAAACAAACAAAACAGGATAAAAGTTGCCCACAAAAGCAACAATATAAAAGATTTAAAGGTTTCAGGCAGGGTAAGTGGTAGTAGTAGTACCATGTATTATTTTGTCTTTTTTTAAAAAACAAGTGATGGAATAGAATAAAAATAAAAATTTAAGAGCAGGCCAGTAATTTTTACAATTTGTAGGTCATGAATAACTTTTGAGAGATCAACATCAATGCAATTGTTGGTTCAGATGTCAGTTTGTAATAGACTGAGGACTACGGGCAGACTGGATAATGAGTGTGAAAGTGCTTTCATAAATCCTAAACCACTTTACAATACAATTAGGATATATATCTTGTTATATTCGAAGTTTGGCTGCTGTTGCTAATTTTTTTCAAAATTCGCATTTTTTTTTGTTGTTGTTGTTAAGGGTCAGGCACATACTTCCTTGAATTCAGCAGAATAAGTTAGAATAAATCAGTGGAAAACAAGGAAAATGATATTATTTTTTCTTAATAGCTTTCTTTACAATAACCTATGCTTCTTTCAAAACATAACTCAGGTTTAAAAATACACAATCATTAAGAACTCTAATAATTTCCACTCTGTCATTTTCCTTAGAAAAGAGAGTTTGTCGTCTCTACCAGTTGAGTAATTTTAAGGTAACTTCTTCAAAAGTTCTGACATACATTTGAAAATGGCCTTGAATCCATCCGTATAATCTGCAACACCATTTCACTGGACTACCCCTAGAACTGGGTCCAGAAGCACTATTTTCAATACCTATTTTTTCTTGACTTATCTGTCCTTTATTTCTATCTTATATAGATTGCTTGTAAGTCAAATCTGCTTACTTGACATTACATGGACTTAAAATTATCCTTGGGAGTTTTCTTATTCTGACCTAGTCACATTATTCAAATAAACTTATCCTAACTCTCCTTGTAATAGCACCTAATTTTCAAAGCATTAATATAAAAAAGTAGCATTTTTGATTATTTATATTTTAAATCATTGAAAAGTCTGAATTGGATGTTTTAACTTGGTTTTAGTAAAAACATTTTTCTACATTAATATTTAAAAGATGCTTCAGCATTTGAAATTTTTTTTAGCAGTGCCATGTAACCTATCTGTTCAGTGCAAGAATATTTTATGAAGAAAAATAATAAAATAAATATTTTATAGTTATTTTTATTGGAAAAACAGTGACATCTATTGTCCAGTGTTATATAAAATAAATGTTAAAGTCAAAAGTAATGTATTTTATCTGTATCTCTCGAATACTATAGTTTTCTAGTTTATAGTTACTTTTTCCTTTCCTCTTTCAAATATTCTAAGGACTTTTATTTTAAAAATTATATATGTATTAAAATAAATTTGATTATTAGTGTGTTTAAGCTACAATGTAACCTCAAAACCTATTTGGTGGTATCTAGTTATTCTTTTAGATAAAAAATAAGTATGCTGATTATTCAAAATAATGAACATTTAATTACCTTTTAAAAGATAAAGGATCTACCATTGTCTGAAGAAAATGCATTTTTGTATGGTTTAATGGATGTTCTATCAGATTAATTACTATTTATAATCAATATCTTCTTGCTGATGGTATATTTATTTAGATCATCTACCATTAAGAGACAAGGAACCCTTAAAATCTTCTATTATTATTACGTTGCTACTGGTGTGTCTTTTAGTTTTGTTGCTGCTATCTCAGTATATTTGAACACTGATGTTGGGCTTGTAAATAAATAAATTATTTTAATTACCTGAGTCCTATTGGGTCATATATCCCATTAACATAACTTGGTGGTGTTCTTTTTAGTTTCTTGTCACAGTCTTTGTCTGAGGATGCTTGTTGATTACAGGTTTAATTGTTAAAGTTTTCATTTGATTTGCATTTTCATGAAATGTCTTTTCCTACCTCATGATTTGCAGTTTTTATCCTGTATTTGAAATAAATATCTTGTGGACAGTATGCATTAGGACCTTTTTATATCATTGTTTAATTGAATATGTTCACTTTTAAGATTTAATGACTATGGACTTATTGTCAGTTGTTAATTGTTTTCTCGGTGATATCTACTTTGTTCTTTCTTCTTCCCTTGCTGATTTTGTGATTTGAATTTTTGCTATAGAACCATTGTTAGATTATGTGCTTTGATTATCATAAGAGTGATATTAAACAATTTATCATTAGCAAAGTTTAATTTGATAACAACCTTAAGTTCAAATGCAATATAAAACTCTTCATTTGACCTCCTCCACTATTCCCGTTTTATTTTTTGTACCAAAACTTAATATTTGGGGCCAGGCGGTGGCGCTGGAGGTAAGGTGCCTGCCTTGCCTGCGCTAACCTAGGACGGACCGCGGTTCGATCCCCCGATTCCCCATATGGTCCCCCATGCTTGCCAGGAGCGACTTCTGGGCGAATAGCCAGGAGTAACCCCTGAGCATCACCGGGTGTGGCCCAAAAACCAAAAAAAAAAAAAACTTAATTACTTAAAATTATTACTTTGTCTCTGATATGTTGACATTTTGATCAGTAAGTTAATTTTAGCACATTTTTAGGCTAATTTTCACAAAGTGATATTTTTAAATTTATATTTTGGTGAGCATAGCCTTCATATATGACTATTATTCAAAGAATAATTATTCAAAGAATAATTTTTTCTTTCATTATTATCATCAAAGTATTTATTTTGAAGATTATTTTGTAACAAATTTTGGTTTAATAGTGTTATATGAAACTTTAACATATAATAACATAAGTATTTTGAATAAACTAAATAATGAAAGAAAAGTTACTTATAATTCTAAACATAAGTTACAAAATATTTTGTGGCTGAGCATAAGACAGTAAAATAGGAAATATAATTCTTAAAGTTGGTTGAATGTTACAACAGATTTATTTTTCTTCTTGCAAAGTGCTGTTAAAAAACTGTAAAGTCTCAAACTGAAGTCGAAATTCAATGCAAATGTCTCCTCTTTCTTCCTCTGTTGTTAACTTTCTATAAATTTAAAAAGTTTCTTATAGTTGTTAGAGTTTATTCTTTTAAAGTATGGATGGAATTTCACTTGAACATGATGAATTTCTTTATATATTTTTTCTAATGTGTCATTCAATTAAATTAAAATATGATTTGACTATCTATGTCAATTCTGCATGAGAATTGTGAGGAACTGAAAATACCTAACTTTGGGAGAAGTCTAAATTAGTCTAATCCCTTTTCAAAGAAATCTTAAAAATCCTGTTCTATCATCCAGAACTTGTTATTGGTAAAACTATTACATTGGTGTTCACACTAACAAAAATGCTATATTTTTAAGAACCTCATTACTGAATTGTTTAATATAATTTGGAATAGAATAGGCTTTGGAAAGCAAATTCTGTTATAACAATTTAGGGCTGATAGATGACTTAAAAGCATACTTTGCATAGGGAGACCTAGGTATTATCCCTGCTACCAGAAGAGAACCATTGAGAGTAGCTTCCAAACATCACTAGACGTGACAACAGAAGAAAGAAAAAAGAAAAACATGACAGCCAAACGCAATCTTTTTGTTTTGCTTTGTTTGTTTTTGGGTCACATCAGGTGATGCTTGGGGGTTACTTCTGGCTACGACTGAGAAATTGCTCCTGGCTCTGGGGACCATATGGGGCACCAGGGATCAAAATCAGGTCCATCCTGGCTTGCAAGGCAAACGCCTTACAGTTGTGCTATTGTTCTGGAATGAACACATACTAGTGTGACACTTTGCAGGGAGAGAAGCAGCTCAGCAGTAAAACACAATGCCTTTTATGTATGAGTCCTGGGTTTGATCTCCACAACAAGAAAAGCCAAAGGGAAAGAAAGGAAAGGATGAAAAGGACAGAGGGAGGAAGGGAGGTGAGAGGGAAGGAGGAGGAAGGAAGAATGTAATTTAATTTCCTATCAATACAAACAGAAAAGACACCCATATTTAGAAATTTTATCTCAGGGTCAGAGCAAAGTAGGGTAGGGCCTTTACTTTGCACGTGGCAACCAAGTCTGATCCCTGGCAACTCATGTGGTTCCCTGAGACTACTCCAGGTGTGACCCCAGAAAACAGATTTAGAATAAGTTATATACAGCTGGGTGTGGCCTAAAAATGAAAAAAATTCTTTCATTCATATTTTCTTGCCTAGTATTTCAAATCTTAGCTCATGATTGTTCATTTTCATTCTGTTATTTTTATAGAAGTTGATATAAAAGACAAAACCCTTTGGTTCAGGCAAAAAATAAAATAAAAAATATAATTTATAATAGAGTGTGTATTATAGAGTAGATAATGTCCACATCAATTTATTAATAAATAATATCATTTAATTTGATTAAATGTTAATTAACATTTACTAGTTAACATTGATAATGATGATTAATAATGAACATTTAAAGCCTGAATTAGATCAATCTCTTTGATATGGATAAATATTTTTAATCAGTATTAATAAAATAAATTCTATAATATATGTGATCTATGACATTTAATAGCATTTTATAACAAGTCTAAATTGTTGGTATGGATGAATCATATGCTTTATTACAAAATATATTGATGGGAATAATACAAAAGTCAAAATGTTGCCTCTAGTAATCTGAGGGGGTGAATGTGATCAAGAGTTATTCATAGAATTTTGAACTGAATCTAAAATGTTTTCTTTCTTAAAATTTAGGAAACATGGGGCAGGAGAGGTGGCACTAGAGGTAAGGTGTCTGCCTTGCAAGTGCTAGCCAAGGAAAGATCGCAACAGCGGTTCAATCCCCCCGAGTCCCATATGGTCCTTCCAAGTCTGAGCGCTTAGCCTCTGAGCATCAAACAGGTGTGGCCCAGAAAACCAAAAAAAAAAAAAAAATTAGGAAACAAATTCAAGGCAAAATATTAGCAAAATTGTGAGTTATTAAAATAAATTCTAGGTGTGCTGTTTTTCAGAATTACACTTTCCAATATGATTAATGAATTAATAGAATTTTTCCTAGTTTTTTATAAACTATAAAATTCCACATCAGAATTTTATTTTAAACATGAGTAAGTCTTTTCTAAAGGAATTTAAAATAAACCAACTAGATGCTTTAGGGGGAATAAAAAAACTTGCTTTTATGAGAGAAAATGTTTGTTTGCTACATATGATTTTCTTTAAAATCATCGAGTAATCAACAAACATAATTTTACATGGAATTCAGTGCATACATTAAGTTAATGTAGCATCCATTAGCTACAAAATAAGGACTGTGAAATATGGTCCTTTAAAAATATCTAAACATAAAATAGTAAGTAATTTCCAGCCTATGATATAGTAGAAAACATTCTGAAGCACTAGAAACAAATATCATAATGTGACTTCAAAGAGTTTCTGAGGAAGTGATCCAAACTGGATTAAGAGATGCCCTACTCACCAGTAACTCTAGGGACTGAGTACTAATGGAAAAAGGGGAAATAATATGCAGCCCATTGTTACCCCTAGCCTTCACCCCTAAAAGTAGTCTTGTCTACCATCAAAATATTGTACTTTCAAATAAGTTTCTAGGATAGGAAAAATATATGTTATAATCTTTTATTTTAAAAGAAAAAGTCTTTGAAAATATGACTTGTAAAGCATAATTTTAGAGAATAACTATAAAATGGGTTTTATTTTTGCTGGATCTCTAAAAGCTCTCCTTTAAATGAAAATATATACAATGTGTACATATATTTATATATTTTTTCTTTTATAAATCACTATGCGGAATTGTATGCTTATAGGTTCCCGATAGCCTCTTCAAAAATGTTATTGATCGAAATCTTTGAGGCATATTTCTGTGGTAAAATTCGAAGGTTTCAAGAAAGGACAGGCCATCCAGGATAAATCCCAACAGAATAGGGAAAAGGACAGTTTGTATCTCTGGAAACTTCTTAAAATGTTCTTTTGAATTCAAGACATCGCTGTAATTCCCAAATTACATTACATTTCCAAATTTCCAAGTATATTAAATCACGCATTATCCTGTAATTTTATTTTATTTATTTTTTTTGGGGAGGGGTCACACTCGGCAGTGCTCAGGTGTTACTCCTGGCTCTATGCTCAGAAATCGCTCCTGGCAAACTCAGGGAACCATATGGAAAGCTGGGATTTGAACCACTGACCTTCTGCATGCAAGGGAAATGCCTTACCTTCATGATATCTCTCTAGGCCTATCCTGTAATTTTATTTTCAATTTATACGTTGTATTTTACAATGAACCAGGATTTGGGCATGTCACAAATAGAGCTAAATTTACATCTTCAACTATTTTCATTTTTTAAATGTTAAGGTAAAATCAGTCTATTAGTAGAATTTACTCCTGATTCTATGCTCAGAAATCACTCCTGACAGATTTTAGGGGAACATATGTGGTTTGGGGTTCAAACCTAGGTCATCTCTGTGAAAGATAAACACCCTACCCACTGTACTAACATTCAGTCCCAATCTTTTGTAATTATGTTATGTATTTGACTTCTTGTTTTGGGCTCATAACTAGTACGTGTTGAGGGGTTACCTTCAGATTTGTGCAGAAGGCATGACTCCTGGGGTTTTCAGGGCACCATGTAGTACTAGAGATCAAAACCATGCCTCCATTAAATAAGGTGTGCCCTCAAACCAAATGCACACTCTCTCTCACATTTGTTCTTGTCTTTTTCTAAAGACACAGCTTAGTATCAAAATAATTTTAATTTCCTTATAAAATATTTAATCTAAAGCTAGTGGGTACTAACATTGTTTTAAATTGTCACAGATACTGGATGTAATATGTTACCTAGTTTAACATAGAGATAAGCTTCAGCTTATGGTGAATTTTGCATTCAAGTATATATTTTTGCTATGAATTTTACACACTAGGAGTATCTACTCTATTCTTATTGTAACTAATTATAAACATGATTATAATAATAGATAATTATAACGATAATTGTATATATACACAGTTGTCTTAGAAAATGACAAGTAATTGGGAATATATAAGCACAAAATAATTGAGGTCAAAATAATTAAAGATAAGAATTTTGAGTTAAATAACAACTTTCTAAAACTAATGTAAAATGACGTTAAAAATGTTAAGACCATAATATATTTTTAACCAGCTGGTTCTCTATTATATATTATATTACATAAGCTGCTTTATATGTTATATAATATAAAGCATCTTGGTTAAAAATGTATTATGATCTTTAAAATTTAACATCACTTTACAAGTATATAAAATATGTCAAGTATATTTATGTATGTCATATATGTGTTAAATACATACATATATAAAATATATAGCAAATACGTATATTCCAAATATGTATATATCAATGTCATAGTCAAATGCATATATGTAAATGTCAAATATATATGAATATATATAAGCTTCAATGACTTAATATCATTTTACATATACATATTATATATGGAAAGGAAGAATAAACCCATTTTACTGACATTATTTCTAAAAAAATAAACATATAATGGCTATTAAAAATCATAAAATGCTAAAGTAGT
>PVKC010028965.1:0-15259 GCA_004027635.1 Crocidura indochinensis
GGGAGAAGGAAGGAAGAAGGGAAGGAAGAAAGGAAGGAAGGAGGGAGGAAGGAAGGTAAGAAGGAAGGAAGGGAAGAAGGAAGGAAGGAAGGAAGGGAGGGAGGGAAGGAGGAAGGAAGAAAGGGAGGATGGAGGGAGGGATGGAAGGGTAGAAGGGAGGGAGGAAGTGAGGGAGGGAAGAAGGAAGGGAGGGAGGAAGGAAGGGAGGGAAGAAGGAAGGGAGGGAGGAAGAGAGGGAATGGAAGGAAGGGGGAGGGAGAGATGAGAGAGGAAGGAAAAGAAAAGCTCTGTATTATATTTCAGATTATAAATAGGTCAAAAGATTATACATGAGGATAAATTTGTGTGTATAAGAAAGCATGTAAAATTCAGAAGAAACAAAACTAGAATAATTATTTAAATGTAATGTTTCTCTTATGTGTGGTTAATATAATATAGTCAAATTCAGTTCTGTTGATCACAAAAAATCAAATTATTCAGAACACTTTGTTTTTAGAATGACAATCAGAGATAAAATGATCATTTACATCATAATTTGGTTAATTTCTCTAAAATTATTTAAAACTGTAACCCACTGTCTTTCTTCCTTTTCCTTGCTCTTTATGAATTGGAATTCCTGTAGTTTCTTTTCCATCTCTTGATTATCCAACTCTAATTGTGCTTTCTCCATCTTCAATTCCAAAGCATTTCTGAGGATGAAAGATTGCAACGCAGAAATTTCTTTTAGGGTATACCAGCAAGAACATAAAAGGAAAAATAATTTTACAGTAACCTTTGTAATAAGTTAAAATTATGAATAATAAATAAGTAAAGAGTGTTTTAATACTTTCATTAATATTTCTTTGAGATATGGTGTATAAAGTTAGCATTTGCCTTAATTAATATTTTCTCTAACAAAGTATTTCTTTGAATATTAAACTTCCCATTTTCTTTTTATTTTACTAGAAAGTTAAAATCACAATTCATTTTATACATAATTTGTGGTTTAATGTATGCATAAATACCAGTGACACACACATAGAAAGGAATTATTTTACAATTTTACAATACTATGTCATAATGAATTCACGAGTTTGAAGTATACTGTTTAAGATAATGATCTTTCCCTGTATGGATAGAATTTACGTTTTGTTAAAATCATTTTTTAAAAATATTCATTATATCTACATTTATGCAAAAATAGAGATGGGAAAGTGAGAGTTGGCTTAAAGCCTTGAAAAAAGAAAGCACATATAGTAAATGTGATAGAGGAACTTCAAAAAGATAAAAGAAGCTGAATCAAAAGCACCACCCAGATTTCTCTATGAAGGAAAAAGAAATGAGATAAGAACTATTTTAGGACAAAGTTAACCAACCTTATTTATTTGTGTACAAAAGATCTTTATACTATCAGGAGACTATCCAGATTGTAATGTATTTTACATTTTGTAATGTCTTTTTACATTTTGGCCTTTTTCTCAGAATTTGTCATGAACAACCTCAAAAGCCTAATCTCAACTTTATTATATTTCATGAATAAATATCTTTCTTACTATTTTATTAGAGTTTTACTATAATCAGTAAGGTGGTATGAGAATCATACATGATATGTATAGAAAAAAAACCTACTCTAAATACCAACAGACATCCAAAGATATAAAGCTAATGTATGTCTTTTATGCTCATTGATCAAAGATAATTCAGTTCAAGATAATCTCTAATTGTATAAAATCTATGAAGATTCTGGTAGTGAAGCAATATATTTGTTTCATCCCAACAGTGATAAGGCAAAGATGTTGTAAGAGATTTTTTAATAGACCCACCCCTTAAGAAATAATGCAGACCCAACTACCTTTGGTAGCACCATAAACAGTATGGTATTCTTACTGTACTATACAATATCTATATGGGGCTAGAACATGAGGCACTATAGAACTTTTAGTATAGAGAGATGAAGAATTGAAAAAGATTATGGCTAAACTATCAAGTTAATTATACTTTATTTTGAGAAAATCTCAAACATAATGTGTGCTGAGATCCAAGAACAATAATGAATGAGAAAATCACTAATAAAAATGCTCAGAAAGAAAGAAATGCATGGAAGCAAGTAGAAAGAAGGATTTGTATACCAAAAAAAGCTAAAAGTTTGTTGTCACTATCTATTATTTGCAGAATATAGAAAATGGCAGGAAATGGAACTATTGAAGTAACAATGGATAGATAATGTAGAACTAATAATTCATAATGAAAAATTAGAAATGTTATCCTCTGAGAAATGAGAACTATTAAAGGATTTTAATATAACTGATCAGACTTACATTTCAGAAAGTTCATTCTGCTCACATAATAGAAAAATTAATTAGAAACTATAAGGTTACTGCAAAGCAGTTAGGCTTAGTGAGTAATCCTAATAATACAGTAATTATGCTGACCTAACTGAAGCTTAATTTCATAAAAAAGTAAAATTGGCAATTCTAACAATAATTAGAAATATATGATAAATGTAATGATGATAATGTCATAGATGTGTATAACAATTTCCAAATGACACCATATTCTTATACAGTATTTCAAAATATAAAAGAAAAATATGAAAATATCTAAAGACAGATCAAAGAACACATAAATTAAATTAAAAATGGAGACTGGCCCTATTATATCCTGCCTGGTTTATACAGCTATTTCTGAGGGATGTTTTAGAAATTTCCAATGAGAAGATCTTCTCAAAGCAAAACAATATATTAAATCTTTAGAATCTATAATTTTATTAAACCATGTTATGAAATTCTCATGATACCCAGAATTACTTGGAACTGACTGACTGTATGCCCAAACAATTCACAATAGAAGATATTTTTCTTTCTGTATAGCAATATTTAGCCATGCAAATTTATTGGTTATCTCATACTTTTATTAAATTTAAGTTTAAATTCTCCCATAATAATTTTTATATTTAAATAAAGTATAAACACTCTTCTACTGTTTCAATAATAACCCTAATTTCTATTTTGAGTCTTATAGCCATTTTGTTACTATTCTAAAACATTGATCTAATATATTTAAACACATCTATGACAAAAATACAGCATTGTGAAGAAAATTAAAGATCACAAAATCTGACTTCAATTATAAAACACATTATGTAAAATAATGAACTAAAATTATAGAACTCTAACGTCATTATTTCTCTCTATATAACAAAACAATATTCACTTACTTATATTTTAGTTTTACTGAATTTCCAGATTTTCCCCATGGAAGAACTATAAAGTCTTTGTTATTCATGCTTATGTCCTTGATATCTTATAAAATGATTATAATTTGTGGAAACTTCTGAAAAGATAAGACAAAAGTTATGCTGAGACAAAGCACTAATTTAAAATTTAGAAAAGCGCATTTCAGAAAACTATTTTAAATATATGTGAGGAAGAAGATTGAATCAAAGTTTAAAAATATTACTATACTATAAAAAATAAAGTTGTACTATATTTATATGTTCATTAAAATGTTTCAATGGCCATTTCCATACCTTACTCTATTCTCAAAGAATATGTAAACCAAGATATGGAAAAGCATAGGTACACTGGCTATACACACAAAAACTGGTATTATCAGAAGAATCAGGCCAAGTCCCCACTCAGCTAAAGCCATGCCACGCACCATTCAGAACTTCTGCTTCTACAATAGCCCAGTTTCATCAGTCCTGCATGGCCTCTGCAGAAACATTAATCTGACCAAAACTTCAGGTATGCCAGTATTTGGGTTGACATCACCAGTACTTATGTTGATTGATTTCAGGCACCTACTTCCACCTTCTCATAGTTTCAGAAGGCCTGGTAGCCAAAAACATGCCCTGCAAAAGCCACAATATCAGCCACAACCCCTGTTATTCCAGATGGAGCAACTGCATATGAGGACAAATGACAAATCCAAATTTTTCCATTACTTTCATCCCAGTACAAATATACCAATTTAGAAGTCCACATAGATTTGAAGTCACCTAATTAATGATCAACTAGCGAAAGGAACTTAGTAAACCCTCTGAAAATGACTTATTGACTTCATTCAGAAATTAAGAAAAAAACTCACAAATTTTCTTGTTACTTTTTTGAAAATAGTTTCACTACCATTTACCTGTAAACAAATGTATTCCGAGGAACTATGTTATACATTGTATTTAAATAAAACTATTTATGTTAAAAATAAAATATATTTCATAAAACTGAAACTTTATCAGCACTTATAAAATATTAATTACCTTATTTGATATGAAGACTAAATTGACTAACATAAGGTACATATCTAATTATTTCCATGTTTAAACTTAAGCAAATATTTATCAACTATTTGTTTCCAGACAAAAATAGCAGTAGAATTTAAATAACTAAAATAAAAATAAAAGAAAGAAAATCACTTTAAATACAACTTAAAAATTTTTTTTGGTTTTGGGGGCCACACTAGGTGACACTCAGGGGTTACTCCTGTCTATGTGCTCAGAATTTGCTCCTATCTTGAGGGATCATATGGGAACCCTGGGGATCAAACCATGGACTGTCCTAGGTAACCGTGTGCAAGGCAAACGCCTTACCGCTGCACCACCACTGCAGCCTCTAAATAAAACTTAAATTCAAAAATATTTACATATATGAAAATATAAATATATATTTATTACATATATTGCATATCTGGTAAATAGGCATGAAGATACATATAATACTAAAGATATTTGAATATCCTTATTTATCAAAGAAAACTTTTATGATTAATTCAAAGATTAGTATATTTTTATTCATTTTTATTAATATCTTTATTTAAACACCTTGATTGCAAATATGATTGTAGTTTGGTTCCAGTTATGTAAAGAACACCCCCCTTCACCGGTGCAACATCCCCACAAACAATGTCCCAAATCTCCCTCCTCCCTACCCCACCCCTGAGATTAGTATATTTTGAAGCATGCCTTATTTTTTTTAACATAAGTCTCAATGATTCTTTTTATTTTAGACTTGGCTTTTTTCCTGGAACTTTTTTTACTAATAATTTTTATTTTGACCAAAGTGGATTACAAATCATTCATAGTAGTATTTTATGTACATAGTGACATTGAATCAGGGGCATTCCCACCACCAATTCTGTCTTCCCTCCACCCCTGTTCCCAGCATGCATACCATATCACCTCTCCTTTGTTCACCAGGCTGCTAATATGTGGTCCTTTCAGGTCTAGTTCGTTGTAGATTAGGTATCGATTCTGTTGTAGTTGGCTTTGGATTTGGTGTTTAAGTCTGATCATTTTTTATTTCTACTCAATGTTCATACGACTTTTTGGTATTGATGCCCTCCATTGTTTTCTCAATTTGTGAGGCAGAACAAGTTGGTTCAAGTTATGAAGTTCTGTTTGAAGGTAAGATTACAAAAGTTGGGGGAGGAGGGTCAAAAATTCAAACAAGCAAAAAACGGGAGGAGTCCTTCTAGAGACTATAAAAAATTTGTTTAAGAAAAGAAAGGGGGAAAGGAAGGAAAACATAAAAATAATACAAAAAATCACCCCCCCAAAACAAAACAAAACAAAAACAAAGCATGTTTTAACAAAAAAGGAACAGAAAAATTTTCCAATTTCAATTTAATTAGAAAATTAAATTTGTCATAGTACATTATTTCTATAGGACCCCAATGTTCATGGTTCTGTAATATCTCTGAACCTTGATTATTAAATCACAAGAACAGCTGTTATATTTGTTTAATGCTCTTTAGGTATCACACATAGCAATGCATAGGTTTCCTTCAGATTCTGTGCTAAGTAGTCATTCCTAGCTGTTACAGGAGGGCAAAACATGATGCCAGAATCTGAACCAGAATTGTCTGCATGTAAGGCACACACCTTAACTTCTTTACTATCTCTGATGCTCCAACAATTATAAGCTTGTTATATGATTAAAAGTTTTCAAATTCCAATAATCTTAATAAAAATGAGGAAATACCATGATTACCAGTCTTAAATGTCCCAACCACTTTATAGTGTTTGTGTTTCTATGCTTTGACAGTACCATAATTAATATAATATGTAAGGTTCTATTTCGTTCTAATAATATACTTAACAGGATAAAGGAATAAAACCATGGAAATATTTGTTTCCTGAGCTTCTATGCTTAAAAATTATTGGTTTGCTCACATTCTGAACAATTTTCTTAGAATAAAATTGGCATACAAGATCCATATACAAATACCATAGAACAGATATTTCAAAAGGTATATAATATATAACATAAAATTATATATAACATAAATTATAATATAATATGTATAATAACTTATACACTACATAATCTATATTATATATGACATTATAACTTTTTATAAGTTAGAGAGAGAATTCAGGGAAGCTACCAAAGAAGAAGTGCTTTAAAGATGAAGAATAACCTGAAGTTATCAGTTGAATATTCCATAAAGAACAGCTTATTCAGGGAAACTGATACTATTTGGTTAATGTAAATTATATGTGAATGGAAAAGCAAATATAATTTTGGAGATTTAAGATAAAGAGCAATAATAGTGTCTTTAAAAAAACATTTGCAATCTATTCTTTAGCTAATAAGTCTTTGAATAACATAGCTAAGAATAGGAAATAGGTCTAGATGTACTACATGATTTCATAAGAGAGGGTTTCATTGTTGAAATAACCAAATGAAAGGTCATTCCAAAATCTAAGATTATGCAAAAAATAAAAATAGGTTGTTCAATACCATTTCCTTGGCATATTACCTTATAATTTCAATCATGCAACCACATACACAAATATTTTTGAAATGCCCTTTCTGAAATTCTCTACAGATTTCATAATACAACAAACATATAAATCTATTTTATTTTCCTCATTTAAATAAAAATTATTGCTCAAGAATTGCTTACTACTCTGTTCACTTTAATATAAGTTCAAATTACCTCAAAAGATCAAATCTACAGGATAATTTTATAATAGAGGAAATTCTTCAAGAACTAATTTTCTGAAAATAATTAAAAGCAGAGTTATACAAAATCAGCTTCTACTGTATGTAATATCAACAGTTAAATTTTAAAAATAAATGCATGTCACCATTCAACCAACAGAGATTTCTTGTGCTTCTAAAATTGGTAATAATATTAATTTATATTAGTGTTCTCCTATAAAGAATTCACAAAAGAAAAGTGACACAAAGAGAGTAAAATGGAACATTAGGGCATAAGTAAGTATATAGGGATGCAAGTGACTACTTCAAATGCACGTGACTACCTCAGAGCAATTACATCTTGTCCTTCAGAGGTAAAATATGTCTATTAGACATAAAGATATCAAACAGCACAAAACTAAACTGCTTTGTTTGGGGGGAGGGGGTTGAGAGAGAAGCTTGTATTTCTATCTCCTAAATGAAGGTAGTTCTCTGTCTCATTTTTTAAATTAATAAAATTTAAATTGAATCACTTTAAAATACACAATTACAAAGTTGATCATGATTGAGTTACAGTCATATAATGTCACATTACCTCATCCTTCATCTATACATATTTTCCACAACCAATGTCCCCAGTTTTCCTCCTGCCCACCCAAGACTGTCTCTATGGCAGAAAAAATTCTTTTCTTTCTGTTACTGTGTCTCTCTGTCTCTGTAGCTCTCATTTTTGACAAAATAGAAGCTACAAAATATCCAATTAAAATTTATCCAGATATGGGGCCCGGGAGATAGCATGGAGGTAGGGCGTTTGCCTTTCATGCAAAAGGTCATCGGTTTGAATCCCGGTGCCCCATGTGGTCCCCCGTGCTTGCCAGGAGCAATTTCTGAGCATGGAGCCAGGAGTAACCCCTGAGCACTGCTGGGTGTGACCCAAAAACCACACACACACACAAAAAAAACTATCCAGATACAGGAAAAAAGAGACTCTCATTCATTGTCAGTAGTAATTAAAACTGATCTAGCATATTTGGAAAAAATATGGATAATTTTCAAAAAATAGAAATTCAACTTTCATATGAGCCAGCAATTGCACTCTTAATATTATATCCTAGGAGCCCAAAAACATAATTTAGAAAAACTATCTGCATCTTATGTTTATCACAATATCCAGAATCTGAAAACAACCTTCATGCATGAGAAGGTTGTTCTCATAGAAACTGTGTTATGTCTATACAATAGAATACTAACTGGGGTATGTCTATACAGTAGAATACTAAGTAGTCATTAGGAAAAATTAAACCATATAATTTGATCATATATGGATGTAAATGTTGAGTGAAATGAGTCAGAGGAGGAATAGATATCAAATGATCTCACTCATTTGTGGGATATAGGGGGGGATAGTATGGTAATAATATCAAAGACAATAGAAATAATGGCCAGAAAGAGCAGTCCATGATATGAAGCTTCTCATGAATAGTTGAGCAGTTAGGACAGAGAAGGGACCATTATGGCAATATAGTTGGAAATTGTCACTCTAGACAAGAATTGGTTGCTGAGGGCCAGAAAGATAGTATGGAGGTAGGGTATTTGCCTTGCATACAGAAGGATGGTGGTTCGAATTCCAGCATTCCATATAGTCCCTCAAGCCTGCCAGGAGCAATTTCTAAGAGTAGAGCCCTGCCGTGTGTGACTCACCCACCACCAAAAAAGAATTGGTTGCTGAAATGAAATAAAGTGATAGGCATGATACCCGTAAGTAACAAGAATAAAATAAAAACAGCACTAGTGTTTAAAAGTGAGGGAATGAGAGAGAGAGTGAGAAAGAGAGAGAGACAGAGTGAGAGAGAGAGACAGAGTGAGAGAGAGAGGAAAACTATCCCATAGACAGGTATAGTGAGAATGGGAGGGAAACTAGGGATATTGGTGGTAAATTGTGCACTGGTGAAGGGCATTATACATTACATGACTAAAACTCAAGCGTGAATAACTTTGTATCTTTCAAAAAACTGTATTATGAACAATCTTGTATCTACAGTGTTTAAATAAAGTAATTTTAAAAAATGTATCCAGGGCATTGGAGAGATGGTACAACAGATAAAGCACTTGTAATGCAAATTACCAACCTGGCTTTAAATTCTGACTACATATATGGTCCCCAAGGTCTGCTAGGAGTAAGCCCTAAAAATGAACTGGGTATTGTACAAAAATAAATAAATAAAATGAATTTATATGACAGAAAGTATAGAGATTAACACCTTTTCTGTCCCTTGCACTGCTAGGAATGTTGCATGAACACAAAGACAGAGATAAGCTCTGAGGATAGAGTTCTGAATATGGCCTTAAAACAGAGAAAAAAACAAAACTTTTTTGGGGAAAAAAGCATTATGGTTGTCTTCTCCAGCTTTTATAAAAAAAATGTGAGGGTTTCTCAAAAATTAAACTAGAACTACCATCTGATCCAGTGATTCCACTTCTTGGCACACTCAAATTTATGTTCATTATAATGTTAAGTACAATAGAAAAATATGGAAATAACTCAGATGATCAACAGTAGATGAATGGAAAGAGTTGTGATTTAAAAACCCAATGCAATACTATATAGCTATAAGAAAAGATGAAATTTGATGTGACTAGGATGTGAAAGAAGGTTATAATTTAAATGAAATAAGTAAGAGGGAAAAGGAAAAATAACTGATACCCTCACTCTCTGTGGTGTACAGAAAACCTAACAGGAACAATGTTTTTTCTTTTTACAAAACTAAGAATCAGTCTAGTAGGTGGATGAGTGGGTGAGGGGTGATAAAGTGGTGGCCTAGAATTAACATAAGAGAACATATAGGAGATCTTGAGTGTTATCACACACCTGTAAAATAAATTTACTTTTTCCTTTCACCTTTTTCTGAGTTGTTTAACACAAGTACCCTTAATTATGTCAACCCTGACCCTCAGATGATTTATGTGAAAGTTTGGCTAATAAATGTGTCAGGGAAAGCAGCAGAGAAAAAAAGCTTGGCTAAGCAAGATCCAATAAGTTGTTTAACACTCCCTGGCAAAAATTTGTCTTTTCCATGACTCTGATTTCTTGTGCAAAACTGCAAGATGAGACCCCACAGTGACCCCACATTGAACACTGTGATGATGATGAGGTTTACTTAGTTGTGCACATCAAAAATATAAACACTAACATGATTTTTTTTTTTTTTTTGCTTTTTGGGCCACACCTGATGAAGCTCAGGGGTTACTCCTGACTATGCGTTCAGAAATTGCTCCTGGCTTGCGGGACCATATGGAAGGCCAGGAGATCGAACGGCCGAGGTACCGCATCCCAGGCAAATGCCCTATCTCTTGCACCACTGCTCCAGCCCTAACACTAACATGATTATAAAAATGTGACCTAATTTACAGCTATTAAACTTTGAATATGATAAAAAGTCCCTAAAATAATTTTTCTCAATAACGTGGTTTATATCTTTTTAATTAAAATTACAAAATACAATACATCTAATTGGCTATTTCATCTACTGTCTAACATTCTTCTAAAAAGACCTTCTTATTGTCATCCCTACTAACTTAAAAAAAACACTAAAATGGCGTCAGAGCAATAGTACATTTTGTAGGCTGCTTGTCTTACATATGGACAACCTAGATTTCATGCCCAGCACCTCTTATGGTTCTGTTAGCTCTGCCAGGAGTACAGAAAATAGTTAGGAGTAAAGTTTGAGCACTGCAAGATTTCCCTCCCCCCCAAAAAAAACCCAAGATAATCCCTAAAGATAATATATAATTACATTATCCCTAACATTGTTTACATATTGAGGTAAACAATTTATATATGTGCATCAGGATGACTGACATAAATTAAATAAAAATTTCCTTAAGATTTCTTTAAGATGAGATGATTCATATACATAGCTCTGTTGATAATATATATTAACCAAAAATGGTTATATTTAGGGGGAACTTTTTATTTTACTGAATGCAATTAGTGAGAATTCTCAATTAAATGTTTCATCAACTCACACACATAAGTCAGTATTCTGTATGAGGTAAAAAAGGAAGATTATAATTTAGAGTCATGCTGTTCTTCCTGTTTCCTTTTGTAAAACCAACAGAGAAAATTAGTCACCTTTCTTGGGACAACAAGGATATAACAAAGTCAGCAGGAAGAATAGAACAGCATAAAACTTTTGGCATTGAATTGAACCAGAAAAATAAAAATAAAGTCCAATTTACAGACTTCACAGTTTCATTTTTTCTTTAATCAATATTTTCTCTAATGCCAAAAGTTTTAGAAGTTATTTGGAATTCTAGACACCTGATTAATTAAATATTATCATTATTTTTCCTGTCACTAATTCTGTTTCTCCAATACTTCTACATAGAACAAGAACCCAAATTATCTATGATGGGTTAACAATTCTATTATAAATGTTCTCATTCTGGAAAAGCTGACCAAGTATCAGGGACTGCTACCACAGAAAAATGAGGAACTTATATTGATGTGTAAGTCTACAAACTCAAAACATGTATCAAGAACTTCAAATAATTCTATCAACCTTAAAGTATATATTATTTCCTTAGATAATTTATAATCACAATATTTTAAGAATAGGAAGTTTGGAAAACCTTGTCTTTAAGGTGTGCCATTTTTTTGTATTGAAAATTTACTGAGGCTTGTAATTGCTCTAATTAATTGCTAAATATATAATAATCTCAGACTAAAGATTTCAAGCCAAAATTGAGGTTTTATTGTTGTTATTGTTGTTGTTGCTAACACCTATTTTTTAAAGGCTTAGTAAATAAGTGCTTAACATCCAGAAAAGGCTCTTCTTTATTGAATTCATTACCATATGATTATTAACTTGATAAGTAAAAAATATCAATTCCTAATCAGGGCCATATAGTTTTAAGAAAACCATGGGTTTTCTTCAGGTACCTAGTTTCCTCACAGATGCCAGTAAAGTGAATGGTAGACTCATTGGAATGCCTAAAGAGTCAGTCTTGAGTCTGGATTTGTGGGTGAGCATTGTCATCAAAGAATTTCCTCTCCAGAGTTGCTTCTTGGGAGGCATTGCTTGGATAAGTTCAGAATCCTCCTCAAATAAGAAGAAAAGGGCTGAAGTGATAGCACAATGAAAAGGTGTTTGCCTTGCACGTGACCTGGGAAGAACCCGGGTTTAACTTCCAGCATCCCATAGGGTCCATGAGCCTGCCTGGAGCAATTTCTAAACACAGAGCCAAGAGCAACCCCTGAGCACAGCAGAGGGTGCCCCGCTCCCCTCCAAAAAAATGACACTCAAGAAAACAAAATGCTGTTGAAGAGTGGTTGAATGTGTTAGTAAATAAATTTATCATTTATTTTATTTGGAAGTATTGGCATCTATATATAGAAGCTTGGTGGTATATTTATAACCAGAATTAGGCTGTAGATATTTTATCCTTGTTAATATCCAATATAAAGTGATAAATTGGTCTTAGTGGAAATCATTTCCAAAATCTATTCATAATAAATAGTTATTGTGCAATAGAACTAGAAATCAATAATTCAAACAAGAAATGTCAAAATAAAAATAAATTGGGTATTAAAAGTTTTAAAAATTATTTTACTTTTAATACTTTATTAAATGTATATAAACATGGTAAGTATATGCAGGTATATATACAAATGCACTAAAGCACTTCTCTTTCATGTGGCAAACACCGATTCTTTTCCCAGAAGAGTATATGATCCATCAATACTAGTAGGTATAGCATTGCCAGGTATTGTCTAAAAACTAAAAAAAAGTAGTGTCAAAGATACAGTAAGGTAGGTAGGGCACTTGCCTTGCACATGGCCATCTCAGGTTTCAATCCCCAGCAAGACTTGTATTCCCCAAGTACCACCAGGAGTGATTTCTGAACACGAATCCAGTAATAAACATCTCCAGGTATGGCATTCCCTCATAAAAGCCTCTCAAAAAACCCTAATCTATGGAAAGAATGAACAATATATTTTCCAATGAGTATTCCCATTGAGTATTCTATTAATATATACACTTCTTAGAACAGAGCCTGAATGAAAGTAGAATAGGTGTTGATATACAAGTTGCATTTTACCATTCATTGAACCAAGTTATCTAATAAACACTACTTCAAGACACAAAATGATACTCAAAGCACTTATTTTTAAAGCTCTATGTGAATTTCCACCTAAATTATGAGTAAAATTAAAAGACCATAGATATAGGTTAGATTAGCTGTTTATTAAAAATATGCCTGCAGGCCAGGAGTGGTGGCACAAGCTGTAAGGCATCTGCCTTGCATGCACTAGTCTAGGATAAACCGTGGTTCGATCCCCAGTGTCCCATATGGTCCCTCACAAGCCAGAAGCGATTTCTGAGTGCATAGCCAGAGTAAATCCTGAGTGTCATATATATAATATTATAATATAATATAATATAATATAATAATATAATATAATAATATAATATAATATAATATAAATATAGTATAATATAATATAATATAATACAATACAATACAACACAACACAACACAACATAACATAATATAATATAATATAACATGATACGATATGATATATATGATATATGATGTGGTATGATATGGCATGACATGACATAGCATAACATAATATAATAATATAATATATATTTGCCTTGCAAATGGCTGACCCAGGATGGATCTCAGTTCGATCCCCAGTGTCCCATATGGTCCCCCAAGCCAGGAGTGATTTCTGAGCTCATAGCCAAGAGTAACCCCTGAGCGTCACTGGATCTAGCCCAAAAGAAAAAAATTAAATACACAATATTAAAGCAATACAAAACCACTATTGGTTCCATGTCAGATTAATTTTTTTTTTTTTTTTTTTAGTTTTTGGGCCATACCCGGTGATGCTCAGGGGTTACTCCTGACTATGTGCTCAAAAATAGCTCCTGGCTTGGGAGACTATATGGGACGCTGGGCGATCTAACCGAGGTACGTTCTTGGTCAGCCAAGAGCAAGGCAAGCACCCTACCACTGCACTACCACTCAACCCCAGAAATTAACATTTTATTCCCAGTTTCCTTAAATCCTCTTAAAGTTCTAACATTGTTATGCATACTTACATTATTTCCTATCATATTCTTCCATTTCATAATATTAACCTGTCATTAAAAATAAATTTAGAGAAATATCTGTTTGACATCAAATCATTTCTCAACTTTATAGCACTCATTTAAAAAAACATTTTGATGTCAAATTATTGCCGTCGGAGGTCAAAATATTTTGTTTCTAAAAGTTCCCCACACAATTGGAGGGTGGAAGGAAGCAGCTTCTGTGGTATTTAAGATTCTATATATACATCCTAATTTTCGTTAGGCTTTAAGTTTCTTTTCTTTTCACCAAGCTATATTCTATTTAATGCCCAATTCAAAGGACAATTTATTGTGAGATTTCCTCAGTTAAAGCAGCATCTCCTTGATAGGGTATATTAAATACATTAGTTACTGATGCAACCATGTTATATTTTTTCTGCCTTATTTGTTTAGCTGTAGCTTTCCTTAAGTTGTCCAAATATTTTAGAGCATTCATTTCATCATTATTCAAATTTAAAAAATAGTTTATAGTAAATAGTAATGTGCCCAAAAATGTAAGTTTTCTACAGCTAAAAAAAAGTACTATACAGTCAACCTTTAGAAGGGGAAACATTCAGATACTTTTTACCACTTTAAAAGGATCGTTTTCTTTTTGTTCTATATCCCCCAGCATACTATGATCAGCTTTCACCAAGCATGCATTCGATAAATGTCAGTTTCTGCCACATATCAAACATTTAATAATGAGGAATTGGGAGAACAAATTTAGAACCTCCTCTGAACATCTGGTGAAGTGGGAGAAAATTAAAAAAGCAAATAAGACAATTACTAAAAATGTTTTGAGGGAAATAAAGGACTATACTACTTTCAAATAATTGTAGCACAACTGCTAATATTATGGGAGGTCGGAGTGCACATCTGTGTAATCTATATTTGATAAGGTGCTAAAAGGAGGTGGTGGGGGTTCTTTTCTATTTTGATTTTGCTTAATTTCTCATGAACATTGCTTACATAATTTCATTCTTGTGCAGCTTCAACTCTACATGTATATCTACATCACATATATCTATATCTATACCCATACATATGAATCTAACTGGATTTTTTAAGCTATTAAAAAAAAGAAGAAATTGAACTTATGTATCTAAGTCACTTTAATTGGCAAGATAAAAGCTTCCACGTTGTGGGATTTTTCTCGGGAATTGGCACCCCTTGGGAGAGCAGCTTCAGGATTGAAAAGGGTGCATGTGGCAGAATAAAGCTAGCATTGCC
>PVKC010028966.1:0-15266 GCA_004027635.1 Crocidura indochinensis
AAAAAAAAAAAAAAAGAAAGAAAGAAAGAAAGAAAGAGAAGGAAGGGAGGGAGAAAGGGAAAATGGAGGAAGGAAGGAAGGAAAATGTCAGCTCCATAGGCAGGCAGGGCAAAGAAAAACTGGAGACATTGGTTGTGGGAAATGTGCACTGATAAAAAATGTCCTATGACTGAAACTTAGTTATAATCAACTTTGTAAATATGAAAATAAAACACAATGATGAAAATATGAAAGCCTTTCCCATGAAATCATACAAAGCAAAGATATCTACTGCCACCAACCTTATTCAACACATTTTTTGCAAGTCCTCTCCAGAGATATCAGACAAAAATAAATATCAACTATACTCAAATTTAAAACAAAAAAGTCAAACTATCAGTACTTGCCTATGACATTAAGAATACACATCTAATTTTCAAGAAAATAAGAGGCATTTGGGGCTGGAGCAATAATACAACGGATAGAACATTTGCAGTAGACCTGGGTTTAATATCTAACACCCCAGATTGTCCCCTAGGCCCTCCAAGAGTTGACTCCAAGTCAGGTGTAATTACAAAATAAAAATAACGAAGATGAGAGGCATTCCATCTTTCAACTTTGAACAAAGCTATAATAGTCAGTATTACATGGTACTGAAATAAAATAGAAACCTAGAGAGAGACTTCTGGAAAAGAATTGAGAGTCGAGTTAAACCTCCAAATTTACAATCTACAAAAAAAAATAAGATCTAAGTATGAGAAATGTAGCAAAGAAAATCTTTCAACAAATGGTGTTAGGAAAACTGGATAACCATATGTGAAAATGAAATTAGAACTGTACATCACACATTTACAAAAGTAGACTCAAAGTGGATAAAAGATCTTGAGACTAGACCAGAATCCATAAAATACATTAAAGAAAACATCAGAACTTGCCAGAAAAATGACTGCAGAGATTCTTCAATGAGATGACCGCAGAGACAGAGAAAACAAAACTAAACAAATAGAAGGGAATACATCAAATTAAAGGACTTCATTATGGTAAAAAAAAAAAAAAAGACACTCAATCTATAATATAAAAAGGCAACTTCTGAGTGAGAGAAAATATTTGCACATACCATTTGAACATCAGACAAAGGGCTAATAGCCATGCTTTATAAAGCACTCATAAATTGCAGCAACAAGGGCCATAGTGATAGCACAGTGGTAAGGTGTTTGCCTTGCACGCTGCCAATACATGACAGATCCTGGTTCAAATCCCGGAATCCCATGTGTGTCCCCGAGCCTACCAGGAATGACTTCTGAGAGCAGAGCCATGAGTAACCCCTGAGAGCTGCCGGTGTTACCAAAAACAAACAAAAAACAAACAAAAGAGCAGCAGCAGCAACAACAAAATTCTAATGATCAATTCCACCAAGGAGAAGAACAGACACTTTCTCAAAGACTTATAGATGATCAATAATCATATGAAAAGTATTCATTACCACTCTTAAAATTGGTTGCCTCCACCAGGAAGGTTTGGAATGCTAATTTCTAGTTTGTGTAATCATGAAAGTTAACTTCTACTGCCATTGGAAAGTCAATCAAACTAGAGACTTGGTGATAGAGAGAAAGAGCTTTATTGGCGCCATACCAGTAGCTTAGAAGTTTTTGGACTCATGTCCTCAAAGCAATTATTTTGTCTACACAGTCAAAAGAGCACAGAAAAAGAATAGAGAAGCACAATTTGGGGAAGGGTGAGTTATTGGGAATCAAAAAATTCACTTGGGAGATCAGAGAGATAGAACAGGGATAAGGTGCTTGCCACGCATGAATAAGACTGCAGTACCAGTGGTACTGAATATGGTCCCCTTAGCATCTCCATGTACAGTTCCAACCTCCCCATCCCACAAAGATGGTGCCTGGTAATCAATTGGAACTTGAGTTTCTAGACCAAAAAATCTCCTCTAGTCTCAAATGTCCTTTAAATGATCTATCTGTTTTTACAAAGAAGTAAAAGGGAACTTGCCAATTTCACCTTTGAGGTCCAGTGACGTCTCATTTGAGGTGATTAAAAAGCAGTTTCCATGTGCATTGAGATGCTCTGAGGTTCTGAACACTAATGAGACAGGGCTGAAAAGTGCTCTGGAAGTGCCCAGAAATATGGAGACACATTAGAATATGGGTTTGTTGAGCTCTTCCTTGACCGAATGGCCCACAATAGACTTTGGGCTCTCAGTGCAGTATCAGGGCAATCATTATCATCATCATCATCATCATCATCATCATCATCATCATCATCATCAATAACAACTGAAAACTTCTTGAGATTATTTCTTTACCCATTCAAGACATACTATATCAGAAAGCACAGGATGGGGCCCAGCAAACTGTATTTTAGCCCACAGGTTATTCAGGTATCACCTCAACCTTGAAGTTGTCCCATCCAATTGTCCACCTACACAGGATCTCTGCCTTCTCCAAGCTTGGGTGCTTCAAGTGTGCTCCCCACAAAGAAAGCTTTCAAAGTCAGAAAATGCTTCTAGCGTTGGGGAGCCCTTGCTGCTCATGTTGCATTGCCAATCCTGCTGGGGCACTTCTAATAAACGGAGGATCTGTGTCTTTAGTGTTGGAACTGTTTCTAGCAGCAACCCTGCAGCAATGTGAAGTTTCTATTTTTTTTTTAATTTTTATTTTGGGCTTCCTGATTTACAAAACTGTTAATGTAGGCTTTCATTCGTGCATAAAACATTCCAGCATCACGCCCTCTACTAGAGTGTCCGCTCTCCTCCACCATTGTCCCAGTTCTCCTTCCCCACCCCCTTGCTTTTAAGTTCTTCCGGTCCCCTGTTGTCACAAGATGGTTTTCTGGCTCCATCTAGTGGCTGTGCTTTGAAGAATTCCATTTCATCCATTTTGGTATTTCTCTTGAAATGGGCACCAGAAAGCAGCAAGGACCTCTTCAATATTTGTTTCTGCTCTCCCTAGATCGCAGGTATCTTTTATGGAAGCTTGCCTGCAGCACTGAGGGACATTTAATCCTGGGGATGTAGTAAGACCTTTAGAACCCTAGTTACTAAAAATACTCTACTCTCCTCCAAGGTAGGATTTAAGTGTAAATATATATATATATAGATATATAGATATAGATATAGATATAGATTTAAAATACATATAAAGCAACATAGGAAATAAAATAAAGTTCTACATTCTCTAATTATTATTAAGATTGTATTATTTTTGAAATTTCACATATCAGTTTTGAAATTTTAATATAAAATACTTCAATTATCTAAAATAGTCATAAAGAATATTTTTTATTTTATTTAAAGCATTGTTGCTTAAAAGTTATTCAGAGTTGAACTTGGAAAAAAACAATGTTTCAGCACCAATCTCATCCCCACTGTCACTTCTCTCCACCAATGTTTCCAGAGTCCATTCCACACTTCCCTGCCTCTCACCCTAGCCTCCCATCATAACATGCACCTTTTTAAGTTTGGTTGTTGCAGTTTGAATCTCATGATTTCATGGTTGTTGATTTTGTCATTTGGATATTTATTTAGTTTTGTAAAAGAATTTTTTAAAACAAACTCCTGAAAAGTTCTTCAGGCTTGGCCCCAAACAGTCTTGCACTCCAGTTTCAACAAAGCCAAGCCATGGTTATCACAGAAAGCATAAGACAGACAACTGGAATGACAGCTTCTACCTACAAAGAACTTCAAGAATTGAGACCAGAAAGATAGTACATCAGCTTGTTTGTACTAAGCCAACCTGGGTTAGACCCCAGGCAGTCCATATAGTCCCCATGAGCACTGCTGGGAGTAACTCTTAAGCATCACCAGTTGCTCAGATGGCCTGTGAATAAATAAATTCACAGTGCTAGCCTTGCATCATCACTTTACTATCCAGTTTGAGGCTGGATGCTGCAGACTTGGTCCTGGCAGCGTGGTGAGCAGAGTCCTTAGACCCTCATACTCTAGCTAGCTGGAAACCCTGGAATGAAGCAACTGACACTTCAGGTATGGCCCCAAAACAAAAACAAAGAGCTTCAAGAATTACAGAAGTTAAAACTACACGTAAGATAATGATAGAATTTAGGGAAAGAGCCGTGAATAATTGGAACTTGATAATAATAAAGAGGACTATGACCCATATTATGAGGGGAAACAAAGAGGAGCTTGAGGGCCGAGGGGCCTGCTATGTGGAAGCAGCCAGTGATATGGAGCAGCTGGGTCAACTTTTGATCCTAAGCAGTAATTCACCCGTTGAAATCTAAGAAGGCAAAGTGTGCCCCAAAGAGCACATGACCCATTTTGTTTCTGTCTTATAGGTATCATACTTAGTTGATAAACTTGTATTTCCACAGGTCACATGAGAGTGAGTTTCACAAGTCTAATTCTGTGCAACTGCTTATTGAGATTCAAGTTAAACCGAGTCTACTTGAACCATGTCCTCACAGTCCATTCCTCATCACTAAACAGTGTGTATTCATTTGATGGACAGAAAATCTACTGTTAGTCCTATCAGCATGATTTTCTCTAGCTATAGGAATCAGCAATGCTCAGTGTTTGTGACAGATGGTGTGGATGTGGGAGTTCCTTCAAGATTATCTTGAATGCCAGAAAACTTTCCATTGCTATTCAACATAAAGTTGAGACACAAAGACAGAACATGTGGCAATTCATTGTCAGCTTCAGCTGGACACTGGAGCAGACTGCCACATGGTTATTTTGGTGCAGCAAGCCAGTGCTTTCCAAGGACAGTTTGGTGAAAGGGCACAGTGGGATTTTCTGTTTTGCCTACAAAATAAACACTGATAAACACTGAGCCCAACTACAGTCAGCAGTACAATAAAGAAAATATTAACAAAATACTCACTAGGTGTGCTGGCACCACTGAAACAGCTAGCTACAGTGGCACTCAGACAGTTCTGAATTCAACATCTGCCTTGAAGAATGGAGACCAGTCACATGCATTGCTTCTAGCATGACACACTTCAGACAGATATGTCTAGGAGTTTGTCAGTGAAGATTGTAATCAGGTCTAGCCCAAAAGGAACCTGACATCATCAAACAGAGTTAGTCATCCCAAGCCAGGGAAACCCTCAGCAATTAATGATTCTAATCTGAGAGGTGAGGAAGTTGCCACCGGAACTTGCAGCTGGACACTCAGATATACCAACAGTGTCAGAGAGGATCAACTGGAGCTGCCAACAGAACCTGCCCAGTGCCTAGATGCCCTGAAGTACCCTCTCTTTCTTCTCCTAAATGAAGGCTGCAACCAGGAGGAGGCTGTTTGAAGAACAGCTGGAAAGCAAGGTTAAAAGTGGAAGCTGCAAAAAGCTATCAGAAGGAATTTAGGGCATCATCTATATTTCCCTGACACTACCAAGGGTCATTCCTGTACATATTAGTCCTTGAACACCTGGGTATGGCCCTCAAACAAAGCAAACCCCGAAAAAAGTGCCATGGACAAGTGTGAGCATGAGAGTTTAATTCTGGTTCCTGCAGGTGCCTAATTGTCCCAAGGTTGGGATCTGATTGATTGGTTGATTAGAGTATTTAATCAGAAAATCTCATGTGCTCAGTTGAGCGTGAACTTAATGGTTTAAGCGTGGTTATTGCATTACCAATGCTATTTTTAAAATGCTCTTATTTAAGCATTCATGCCTTATTGCTGCTATAGCCAGTTATCCTCAATTCTCCCCCTCCCCCAGCAATTCTCAGCAAATTGGACCATATGTCCAATACAAGGAACTGCAGGTACATGCTGTGCTTCTCAGGCCTTAAGATATCTGTGATGACCTGGGCCACTCTCCAGGGTTGCACCCAACATTCCCTAGTATCGTGTTTTACCAGGAATCAAACTATGATTGTCTGCATACAAGTCAAGTTCCTTAAACATCCTATACTAGCTCTGCTCTCTCTTTAATTTGCCATTATTATTTATTATTTTTAACCCTAACACTGATTCTCCATCCCAAACCATTAAAATTGGAATACATTAAAGAAAAAAATTCAGAGTCTGGGTATTGTATATAGCGCTGCAATGAGTATAGGTGTGAGGAAGGCATTTTTGTATTGTATTTTTGTGTTTCTAGGGTATATCCCTATGAGTGGTATAGCTGGATGGTATGGGAGCTCAATTTCCAGTTTTTGGAGGAATCTCCATATCGCTTTCCATAAAGGTTGGACGAGACGGCATTCCCACCAGCAGTGAATAAGAGTTCTTATCTCTCCACATCCCCACCAGCAATGCTTGTTCTCATTCTTTGTGATGTACATGGAATCTATTGTACTGAGTAAAATAAGTCAGGGAGAGAGATAGATGCAAAATAGTCTCACTCATCTATGGATTTTAAGAAAAATAAAAGACATGTTTGCAATAATTCTCAGAGACAAAGAGAGGAGGGCTGGAAGGTCCAGCTTATGCCATGAAGCTCACCACAAAGAGTGATGAGTACAGTTAAAGAAATAACTACATTGAGAACTATCATAACAATGTGAATGAATGAGGGAAGTAGAAAGCCTTTCTAGAGTACAGGTGGGTGTGGGATGGGGAGGAGGAGCATTGGTGATGGGACTGTTGCACTGGTGAAGGAGGATGTTCTTTACATGACTGAAATCTAACTACAATCATATTTGTAATCGAGATGTTTAAATAAAGATATTAATAAAAAAGAAAGAAAATTTATTTTTTAAACTCTGGATGATACTAACACACATAAATGATTGGGAGCTGTTCCAGGAGAGCAGTGGGGCCAGAAGACTAGTAAAAAAGAGCTCTATTTCCTATCAATTTTCTCACTGATCTGATCTGAAAACTGTCAGATCTTGCCAACACTTTTGGGGAGAGCATGCCATCTGCTGACTAATCTAGGAAATACATGGCCAGGTTCTCACAGCAACTCTGGGAATAGGCAGAACAGGGTGAGAAGTCACTTGCAACTTGCAGGTGAGAGACTCAGCCCCTCTCAATCCAGTGCGGCTCAAACTTCAGGGTTGTGACGGAATGATAACAGGAAATTTTTAGGGCCAAGAAGTCAGAAATGGAATGAAGGGGGTGAGGGGTGAAGGGTGGATAAACTTGGCAAAGGGATTTTTAGGAAACAAGACACTCACCTCAGGCTTCAATGTTGTACTTGGAGAAGAAACTGCTCAAAGGCCCAGGAAGAAAATGGAGCAGGTTCAAGCTCATGGGCCTTCTCTGAATGGATCAGGAACAGATCCTCTAGAGCTCATGCCTGCAGTGATTGGTCTGCTGCTCTCTCCAGAAGGAACCATCTCTCCTGTCTCCACTCCACCCCACCGCACCCCACCCCATCACTCTTTTTCTGTTTGTCCATTTTATAGGATTTAGGCACCTGATCTGGCTGTTCACACTTGTTCCCCAATTCCTTGCATCCTCCAGCCTGCTGTGGAGCTGCCTGATTATAGCTTTCTCACTCTGAGATTTCAGATTCCATGAAAATAGGGTTATCATCAAAGTTTATTAGCACAAGGAATAAGATAGGAACAGGATAGAAATTAGCTCTTTACTGAACTAATTTTCTTTCTTTTTTTTTTGTTGTTTTTTGTTTGTTTGTTTTGGGGCTGTTTTGGTGACTCTGAGGGGTTACTCCTGGCTATGAGCTCAGAAATCACTCCTGGGGGCCGGGCGGTGGCGCTGGAGGTAAGGTGCCTGCGCTAGCCTAGGACAGACCGCATTTCTATCCCCCGGTTTCCCATATGGTCCCCCAAGCCAGGAGCGACTTCTGAGCGCATAGCCAGGAGTAACCCCTGAGCGTCACTGGGTGTGGCCCAAAAACCAAGAAAAAAAAAAAAAAAGAAAAGAAAAGAAATCACTCCTGGCATGGGAGACCATATGAGATGCAGGGGGTTTGAGTTGCGGTCTTCCCTAGGCTAAAGTGCTCAAGACAGGCACCTTATCGCTTGTGCCACTACTCCGGCCCCCTGAACTGATTTTCTTATGGCAAAATCAGACACCATGATCTAAAAGCAAGCAATAAAGAACTTTGGGTACTCTAATAAAATAAAATGGGGGTGGCTTTAAAGCCTATTGTCCCCCTGAATAAATCTTCATAGAAGTAAATTGAAGTTGTTTGTTTATTTGTCTGAGGGCCATACCCAGGATTGCTCAGGGCTTACTCCTGGCTCTGAGCTCAAGGATCACTCCTGTTGGGCTCAGGGGACCATCCGGAGGCTGCACACAAAGCAAACCTCCTACTTCTATCCTATCTCTCAGGCCCCTGAAAAATTTATTTTCTAGTTGTATATTATTAATTGTGTAGGAGTCCAGGGTCAACAATGATCTGCTTTTCAATTTGATTATGTTAGAAATTAAATACCCTCATGCTCCTAATTAGTGAATAGATTTATTTATGGTAGACAGAAACTGTTTGAGGTCTGCCCAGCATCCATATCAACTTTATGGAAAGAGGATCTCAATTTCATTCTCTTTTAAAGTAATCCTTCATATCTCAGTATCAGAGTAGCTGATTCCTCCTCAGGCCAAGTGTGGCCATGAAGCCCACAGTAGTCTAACAACTTGATTGGCTGAGGAATGAACATGTGACCCAGGCTAGCTGCTGCCTTCATGGACCATGACTGGACTAGATGGGAAAGGAAGACCAGGACTTGGCAGAATGGCAGAAAATAAAGCAGACAGAAAATTAAAAAAATATAAGAGATAATATAGGTGAAAAGGCAGTTAGTTGCCTTGTATGTAAGTAACCTAAATTTGATTCCCTTGATCACATATGGTCCCTTGATCACTGCCAGGAGCACCTCCTAGTATAGGCTAATAACAAAACCAAAAATATAAGAAAAAGGTTGTCTACAGGCACATATTCTTTGAATAATGGCACCCATACCAGAATGTTTTCTAGACCTTTCTTTGGACATGATACAAAATATCCCCTTTCCAGATCTGCCCTAGGAAGTTTCTGTTCCTATTGCCAAAAGGTTTGCCTCCACATAGAAAATATAACAAAGGTATAAAATAAAACAAAAGTTTTCTTTATTTTTTAAAACTCATTTGTAACACTTTAAACAGACGGAATTATCAAAATCTTTTACATTATTGTGAACTTTCTTGGTAGAAAAGTTAAAAGATGCAAGATCATTTGACCTCATGTTTTCAAATAATGCTGGGTTGTCAGGATAGAGGACTCATGAATTAGTTCTCTGCACTTCTTTCTGAGCCCTAGTTGCAGTCCTCCCACCTTTTAGCCTCAGTTTCTGGAGAAGAGGCTGAGTTTGGACAACGTCACAGCCTGCAGGCCTCACAGCTTCACTCTGGAAACCTCTGTCAGCTCTGTATTCTGTCCACATGCAGCCTCCATGTTGCCTTCTTCACTTACTGAAGTGGCCAGCAGGGCCGCAAAAGTGGATCCAGGTCGCTTCTGCAGGACATCAGGCTTGTCGAACTCGATAACCTGGAAGATGGACACAGGAGGGGACACCATTAAGCTAAATCTCTGAAAACTGAGAGTACTGACCAAAACATGGCCTTCCTTAGCTGAGGGATATTCTCACCTTCCCATTGCCCATGACCAGGATTCGGTCACAGCTGAGAACTGTGCTAAGGCGATGCGCAATGATCAGCACTGTACAGCCCCGGAAGCCCTCCCGTATGGTGCTCTGGATCAGGGCTTCTGTCTCCACATCGATGGACGCCGTGGCTTCATCAATAAGGATGATCTGGAGGATACAAGAAGTAGAGAAGTCAATCTCCTTAAGCTCCAAGGTCAGGGGTTAATCCTGAGACTCTCACTTATTCACCAAGTTTCTTGGCATGAGAGATTTGAGTTGAGTTCTAAACCTATTTTGAGCTCCAGTTATCCAATAGATTCAGTAGTGAAGAACATATTAGATTTAACTGAAAGCACACTATTATTGAGTGGCTATGGAACTAAATTTTTGATGATAAAAATACCCCAGGACCTTTTAGGTTTCACTGCCTTCCCAAAGACTGGGTTAAAAGTAGTGCAATAAGTCCCAAAGGGGGCAAGTGCACTACTGAACCTGGGTAGTCATAAACATCCTGGCTTGCACATTTTATGGTATATTTCATTAATAATATGGTTTAGAAAAGTATAACAAGTACAGAAAGTATGATTTCACAGCTTCAACTGTCTAAGATGAAACCAATTTAGGAAGAGTGTCATGAGTAACTCACAGAAATATAAGTACAAAATCAAAAGGTGAGAGTCCTAATTTAATAAATAAGGAAAAAGCAGCTTCAGCACCAAGTAGCTAAATAACTGTGGCATGAGGAACTGAGAAGTTATGAAAGTGTCACACACATATTACAATTCTTGTCACTCAGTCTCTGAAGCAGAGGGGAAGCCTCCCTCCTCTGACACTGCCCACACCATGAGGCCAGCCTGTTCTTTGCCCTTAGCTGGGACATACACAACCATTGGTTGTGGTGTTTATATGTGTGCACACAAGAACACAGCCTACATGTTTTGGAGGCATAATATATGTGTGCATATGCAGCGTAGGTGTATTTTGCATATATATAAATATATACATGAGTTCAAATATATATGAGCTGTATATGTGCAGTAAACATGTTCATGGATGGGTATATTTAATCACTAGTGTATAAAAAAGGTGTTTGGGCTAGTATGCATGTATGATGTGAGCATTGAAATAAGTGTATCCCTGTAATCACATAAGTATATAGATATGTGAATATAGAGATATGCATATAAGTGAGTATATGAAATATATGTGAGCATTTAAAGAGTTGTGGGGAGTGTGCATTTTCATGTGTAGCTTTGGACATGTGTGTGCATATGCAATTCTTTTTTTGAGGGGGTGTGCATTTTATTTTATTTATATATATATCTTTATTTAAACACCTTGATTACAGATATGATTGTAGTTGGGTTTCAGTCATGTGTGAGTATGGAGGATATATGTGTATCTCTACATATTGTGTACCTCCAAGACTATGGTTACCTGTATAAATGGTAAAGGATATATGTACATGTTTTCATATGCATTACATGCCTTTGCATGCCTATTTGTGTAAGTGAAGATGGTGGATGTGTGCATATGAATTATACATCTCCATACACATATGTTTACCTATGTGAGTGGGGAAGGCATGTATATATGGATGCCTGCTGCCTTACTTGTGAGAGAGGAGTCATTACTTACTCCAGGTAGTTAAATATCTAAAATTACTAGCAAAATAGTTGACAATCTGGACTTGGGGGGATAATTTGGGACAATCCTCTGAATCCCAGGTGTGCCCTAGTGGCGTCTAGCACTGCTTAGGCCCAGCACCCCATAGCCAGGCAAGGGCATTAAACCTCCTGGTCTACTTGGTGAAGTATCACAGAGGTGGTTCACCCTTGCTTCCTAAACACTGCTTGGAAACTTTCCCCCAAATACATAATTTTACCTAAAGCACTTTTGTCTGATTCCTAATTCAAATAAACACAGTTGCCAACAGAAGGTATGATGGGTCATTTCCAAAGAGATGTTTCTATTCCTAGGCTTTCCTGGGAAAGTACAGACTTAGTGGTGGTGGTTGTTGATGGTGATGGTGGTGGTGATGGTGACCACTAGAGCTTTGTCTCGGAGAGTCAAGGTTTGTAGTACCCTAGTACATTGCCCCAGCAACACCCCAGGTACGAATATAGTTGCCACAAGTGATGTGAGGAAGTCTTTGAATTTCCATGTCAAGAACACAACTTGGTGCTCAGTATCCTCCAGGATGGAGAGAAAAATAGTCCCAGGGGTTCCCACACCCAACCTCAGCTCTGGCCTCTTGTACCCTTTCAGCAGCTGACCTGGGAGTTTCGAAGGAGGGCTCGGGCAATGCAGAATAGTTGTCTCTCCCCCACAGAAAAGTTCTTGCCATTCTCTACCACCTCTGTGTGTAGCTTCTGAGGGAATTTGGAGACCTGTATCATCAGGAGGAGAGTGGTGGTTAAGGAGCCTTGCCTTGTAGTACACAAGGCTAAAACCTACACAAAAATCCCAGGTTCTCCCCTGCCCCCATCTCCTCATTCCAGCCATTGGTCTTTCTCTCCCCACACTGTGGCCCTCTCATTCACATGCTCAGAAGACAATATGCCTATGTCTAAAATATGTGTTCAAGGTCTTCATCCTGCTAACCCTTCAATATTTGGTATCACTAAAATGTCCTATCATTACAAGGCCTCACTTGGACACCAGGTGTGAAGGAGCTGTCTTCCACTAGAGTGTCTGTGACACCATTCTTCCTCCTCTAAAAGTGTCTGTGTTCTTTCTTTCGGTGCCTTTGTCTCCCAATAAGATCCCAGGATCCCTTGGGAGCCCACTTCATTTTTGCTATGACTGCTAAGCCTAAACAGCTCACTGCTGGTGCCCAAGTGCTCTTTATTGGAGAAACCCCAAACATTTCATCTATATCAGATTATACAATCCACATTATAAAACAGCAGCATTTGAAGCACTTGTGAGAACCCCAAAGCCCCAAAGGATGCCCCCCACCCTGAGGAGGCAACCTAGGTCCCGTTCTCAGACTTTAGAGCTACTTACTATCTTGGCTAGATATGTCCTCTCCAAGGCATTCCAGATCTGCTCGTCTGTGTAGTAGTTGGAGGGATCTAAGTTGAATCTGTCATTTGACGGGGAGAAAGCATTCAAGGCCCAGTCTTCATCACTGAATATTCTACCACAAGCACACTCAAATGGCCAAGAACACGTAGATCTGAGTCAACTGCTGGGTAGTGGGAAACTCAAGAAAAGGCCATGTGAGCTTGCTTCTATTGTGTCTTACTATACCATTTTTTTGCATACAACAACCCCTCAGTTTTGTTTGGGATCACTAGCTCTTCAAGAAATATAGCCTTGGTGGGACTTTCATGTGGTTCCAGGGATGCAGCAAATAACTCAGGTATGAGCCAAATTGCATGTGGCAACTTCTAGCTACAGTGATGCATTTGAGAATGAGAAGGTAATCAGTCAATGGCTCTAAGAACGCTTAAAATAATGACCAAAAGAGGTTTGTTTCTCTCTCAGTGACTCATCCCGACAGGTCAGAGCCACACTGCCTCAGGACTAGAACTCATGAAGTTCCTAAGGGAACCTGAGAATAAAGCAGAGCTGGAAGGGAAAGGCTCTTGAATCAGTCTTGAATCATCATTATGAGAATTAGAGATCTTTTCTGAGAAAGTACTAGTATTTTAACTTTTGTCTCTGTAAGTATGTCTATTTTAAGTTTCTTATATGAGTGTAATTATACTTTTGTTTTTACATGTATACCACTCATTGCACATAGTGTTTTCAAGCTGTATATTAAAATGGAGTTCCTTTTTATGGCTAGAAATACTTTACTTTGAGTATACATTAAATTTTGTATATCTGTTCATCTATGAGTGGGAATTTGAATTTCTACCTTTGGTCACTGTGAGTAATGCTATGAGTACTTATCTACAAACAACTGTTCAAGCTTTTGCTTTCAAATCTTTGGGAACTATGTCTAGAAATGTAATTGCAGAATCATATGGCAATCCTGTATTTAATTTCCTACTGAATTGTACTCATTAGCAGTATATAATTTTCCTCATTCTCACTAACACTTGTTATGTACTCTTGTATTTTCCTTTTTTAAGTATTATTATTGTCATCTCAGGTATGAAATGAAATTTCATTGTGGTGGGGTTAGTTTTTCAGCTTTTTGTTGTGGAGGGAATCCAAAACAAATGCAGGCAGTTAACATCAAGTTAGAATGTATAACATCAGGTCAGGACATTGGACACATTAGTGTTTGTATTTGTGTTGGCATAATTAATGTGCCTCAGTTCTTGATGAAACCTGTTTTGACTTCTGTTTCACCATTCTTCACTTTTGGCAACTAGATACATTTATGTATTCAGGGCTAGATGGTGACAAAGAAGCAGTAGGCAGTGTCTCATTTGCCTGATATAATAATTCCCAACACTTTTGCATAGACAAGTTTATGGTAGACTTCAACCACTGATGAAAAAGAATTGTGTTCAAGCTGTTCTGTCACATCACAATAAGAGACAAAAAGAATCAGTCACTAAAAATTAATACAAATATTTTTTTCAGCAAAGGATGGGGAATTTCACTGGTCATGGGCTTGGACTACTGGAATTATATCTCATCTTTGCCATTTTCTTGTGTGTGTGTGTGTGTGCGTGCGTGTGTGTGTGTGTGTGTGTGTGTGTGACCTTACACAAGGAACTTTCCCTCCCTAAGATCAGTTTCTTTACCTGTAAAGAGTGTCTATCTGAAAGGTTGTTACAGCTAACTAAGTCTATATGGTAAAGCACTGAAGTGCAGAGAAATTCTCCATCATATTTTAATAACTCAGATATCAACTTTTGTTAAGGCAGAACTGTATTACTAAAATGTCAGAGCAACCATACAGTAGGTAAGACACTTGCCTTTTATGCAGCCAACTGGGGTTCCATTCCCAACACCTATTTTTTCTCCTGAGCCTGCTAGGATTGATCCCTCAGAACAGAGTTAGGAGTAAGCCCTGAGCACTGCCAGGTATATTCTTCCACACACCCCCCCACCCTCTACCACCCCCCAAAAAACCAACAACAACAACAAAAAAAAACCTCAATCACTACATTGTTTTCTCATTCCCTGCACCCTTTCTGGAAAGATTTCCCCATTTTTTGTTAAGTAAACACTTACTTACATTTCAATCTCCTGCCTGAGTATTCCCTCTTCTAGGGAATCTTTATAGATTAATCTGGCATAGATAGTTGTCTCATTTCCAGGATCCCTACATTTGTTCCTATTTTGATTAAAAAGTCTTATAGCACTATAAGCCACCTTACTACACCATTAATTCCTTTGTCACTATCCTCAGATAGTGGTCTAGATAAGGTTCACAAAAGGCAAGTTACATGAAGGGTGAAGGATTCAGAAATGAATGAAGAACAGGTGAATGAGTAAACAGCACCTCGTGTCTCTAAGAATGCCATTCAAATATCCCTGAAACATGAGATTTTTTACTTCATTCTTCCTCCATGCTTGGTATGTTCTCACAATTAGAATCACAGATCCGAGTCTACTTCTGGAAATGGATTGTGCATGAGATGAGATGAAAATGAGATGAAAGATAATTCTATCTTTCATGGTACTGATAGGAGTGCTGGATTATTTCTAGCTCCTCCCCTTTTGGAACACTTAGCCTGCATAGGCACACTTCTGAGGTCCAGCCTATAGTCTCAGTGGGCTCTCCTTATGGGGTGGAGAACTGAGACTAAACACAATGCTTCACCAAGAAGTGAGGTCTAATGCATCACATCGGTTTGTTTGTTTG
>PVKC010028967.1:0-15264 GCA_004027635.1 Crocidura indochinensis
CAGGAGGTGAACCTTGGTGCTGAGAAATCCAAGTGGGGTTGTGAACACAGGGTGCTCGGCTATGGCACCCCACGTCCCGGTTAATATTTTGCACATAAATTGAATGAGGACACAGGCTAAGCCCATGCACACGAGTCTTACAGAAACTACAGGAAAAATATATATGAGGTCAAATATGAAGAGGAGAAAGTTAGGTCATGATTTTCTCATGATAATGATCAGATTAAGATTCGCGCTTTCACTGGAAATTTTTGACAAAGCAGTCAACTAACTAGGGTGTCAGTGAAATCTGAGGTGAGATCACCCCTCAAGAGCCAGCATTCTCTGATCACAGGACTAGATTAGATGTCTTTCTTGCCTGAGAACTACAGGCATCCATGTGAGGAGGAAGCCTCCCCCTATCCACTACCCGCTCTGCTCTTCCCAGAAAACCACCTGTCATCCCTGAGCTGGTGTTAGGAATTAACATTGGGTGATGTGTTGATATCTGATGGAGCTTCCCTGACATTGTGAGTGGGACTTGGGCCTGCGACTATAGTCTTTGTTTCCAGAATTTAGCAATCTCTGATAATAAAATTTTTTACAAGAGTCACTTGAACAGATTTTTGTTTGTTTCTTTGGGGATGCCATAGCCAGTGGCACTCAGAGGTTACTCTTGACTCTGTGCTCAGAAATTATTTCTGGTAGACGCAGGAGATCGTATGAGATGTCGGGAATTAAAGCAAGGTTAGCTGCACGCATGACAAACACTAACCACTGTGCAATCTCTGGATCCACAAACTCAGAGGATTTTCAAGACCACTAACTCCAGAAGTAACTGTGAAGTTAAAATGGAGGATAGTTCTCCAGAAAAATAGGAATTTCTCTGAAATGCATTGGAAATGTTTGAGAGGTATTTCATGTGGCTGTGGGGGCATATAAGGACAACAGTTATTAGGGATGAGAGCTGAGATATTTGGGGTGAGAATAAGTATTTAGAATAAAAACAATAATGCATTTGAAATGTTCCCATTTGTGCTGAGACATTAACGGAATTGGGTCCCTTCTTACTCATGCTCAAACAGTGTGGCATTCTGGATTGCATAAATAAATTACAGGTATAAAATCCCATTAATTTTCACATATGTTCAGGTTTACATTAAATAAATTATATGTATATAGAATAAAATCTGTTATCTAAATTTCTAGGAGCATGTTATTTGGAAATTTAGAATATTTTTTGGGTCACACCCGGCAGCGCTCAGGGGTTACTCCTGGCTGCTCAGAAATCACCCCTAGCAAACACAGGGGACCATATAGGATGCCGGGACACGGATCACCATCCTTCTGCATGCAAGGCAAATGCCTTACCTCCATGCTATCGCTCCGGCCCCAAGAATTTTTGACATTTGAAGCTGTCTTAATATAAAACTGATTGCCCTCCAACTATATCTGGGTAAAATATTAGTATAGAAATTTCAATAATTTCTTTTTTAAGTTTATCTTATCACATGATCTGCAATCATTAAACCTCAAATAAATCATAAAAGGAGTCTGTCAGTAGATACCTAATATTTCTTTTATCACCGTTGAAACTGAGTGCTAAGCTTCAGACATGTAAAATGATTTAACTCTCTATACACCCCATATCTGTAAGCAGGAAGCTTCCCTCTTGAAATTGAATAATTATATAACAAGGTATATCTGTTTCATACAGTCCAGAGTAACAACATGTCATCATGCAACTGGCCCTCAAATATATGAAAACAAAATCCTATTTATCCAAGAATCTTGCATAAACCATTTCCACTATGAAGATACTTTAAGTGGCCATATGCAAATTATCTGATCTATTGTTCAGATCTCAGTTTCTTTATGTCAAAAATGGGCCAATAATGGTTTATTGGTTAAGGTTAGAGTTAGGGTGAAGAGTTTGTTTATTAACATGAGTTGGTATATTCAAAGCATTTCAACACAGTTTGGTGTTGAGAAAAAAGTCTGGCAAATGTAGAAAAATCCAATAACAGAAAGTCTTGAAAAATGTGATTTTATATAATTTTTGTATAAATTATAAATTTATAAATCTCTTATAAAATTATATGGAATCCATATGTTCTTTACTTTTTGTATATGGTTTATTTTTATTGAATGATCCTGCACATGTTCAAAATTGTTCATGATTGAATTTCAGTCACAGGGTTCAACACTAATCTCTTCATTAGTACACATTTACTGGCACCAATATCCCAGTTTGCCTACGGCAATCCCCCTTGCTCTTCCCCAAGATTGTAGCATATTTTTTCTCTATCTAACACTTTTTTACTCTTTATTTGTTTTATATTAGACAGTGTAGTTTACAATATTGTTTATAAAGATATATAATTCATATCCCTTTACAATCTTTCAGCACCTAGTTCTTGTCCAGAGAGATCATTTCCAAATCTCATTGCCATAATGGTTCCTTCTCTATTATAGCTTGACTCCCAAAGCATTTTGTTAATCATGTATTTATTTATTTATTTATTTAAACACTGTGGTTACAAACAAATTTGTAGTTGGGTTTCAGTCATAAAATGTACCCCCCTGGGGCTGCAGAGATAGCATGGAGGTAAGGCCTTTGCCTTTCATGCAAAGGATGGTGATTTGAATCCCGGCATCCCATATGGTCCCCAGAGCCTGCCAGGAGCAATTTTTGAGCATAGAGCCAGGAGTAACTTCTGAGCGCTGCCAGGTATGACCCAAAAACCAAAAACCAAAACCAAAACAAAAATGTACACCCCTTTTCATTAGTGCAACTTTTCTGCCACCAATGCCCCCATTTCTCTCCTCCACACCCTGCCTGTCTTTGAGACAGGCCATCTATTTTCCCTTGACTATCATTTTCATGGTAGTTGTTAGTATAGTTATATCTCTAACAGCACTTACCACTCTTTGTGGTAAGCTTTATATCATGGGGTGCTCCTTCTGACCCTCATCTCTATATTTTCTGGATATTGTTACCATACTGTCTCACAGATGATTGAGACTTTTCTACGTCTATCTCTCTCCTTATGACTCATTTCATTCAGCATAATAATCTCCATGCTCATACAGAATAGGCAAATTTCATGACCTCATTTTTCCTAAGAGCTGTATTTTATTCCATTATGTAGATGTTGTATGATTTCATTAGTTCGGTTGTTTTCAGATGCTGGCTACTGTATAGAGCTTCAAGAAACATAGGAGTGCCCAAGACATTGAGACTACAGGCATATTCAAGGAGGAAACTGCTCTCTACAAGCAGGTGAAAGCAGAGATTAACAGATGGGAATATATTAAACTGAGAAGCTTTTGCACCTCAAAGGAAATAGCGCCCAGGATACAAGAGCCTCCCACTGAGTGGGAGAAACTATTCACCCAATACCCATCAGATAAGGGGCTAATCTCCAAAATATACAAGGCACTGACAGAACTTTACAAGAAAAAAACATCTAATCCCATCAAGAAATGGGGAGAAGAAATGGACAGAAACTTTGACAAAGAAGAAATATGAATGGCCAAAAGACACATGAGAAAATGCTCCACATCACAAATCATCAGGGAGATACAAATCAAAACAACTATGAGGTATCACCTCACACCACAGAGAATGGCACACATCACAAAGAATGAGAACAAACAGAGTTGGCAGGAATGTGGAGAGAAAGGAACTGTTATCCACTGCTGGTGGGAATGCCGTGTAGTTCAACCTTTATGGAAAGTGATATGGAGATTCCTCCAGAAACTGGAAATCAAGCTCCCATATGATCCAGCTATACCACTCCTAGGAATATACCCTAGGAACACAAAAATACAATACAAAAACCCCTTCCTTACACCTATATTCATTGCAGCACTATTTACCATAGCAAGACTCTGAAAACATCCAAGATGCTAAAGAAACTGTGGTACATATACACTGTAGAAGTTCGGCCCCTGAAGAGGTTGACTGATGGAGGGATGGAGAACGAGGTCTTTCCCCTCCAGCTCGGAGAAAGCGTCTACCACCCAGCTCAACCATCGGTTCTGAGATGAATGCGGGGGGAAGAAAGCTAAACAAGCAGCCAGGCTTCTGGAGAAAACATCTCTTTATTCCTTGCAGAGGTCGAAGCCCCAAACGGCCTGGATAAAGGCCAACAAGAAAACAAGACACCCCCCCTGCTTTCCACAGATGCTTGCTTTTATCCCCCAGAATCAGGTATCACCCAATGGTGGAAGCAGAATCAGGTACCACCCTAGGGTGGGGCAGACTGCCAGGTCATACCCTAGGGTAGGGTACAATCACAAATCAGGGTAGGGTCATAAATGTTTACATACACACAATTACAGATCAGGGTAAGGTCATAAATGTTTCCATACACACAATTATAGATCAGGGTAAGGTCAGAAATGTTTACATACACAACACATACACAACAATACACAATGGAATATTACACAGCTGTCAGGAGAGATGAAGTCATGAAATTTTTCTATACATGGATGTACATGGAATCTATTATATTGAGTGAAATAAGTCAGAGAGAGAGAGAAAAACGCAGAATGGTTTCAATCATCTATGGGTTTAAGAAAAATGAAAGACATTCTTGCAATAATAATTTACAGACACAAAAGAGAAAAGAGCTGGAAGTTCCGACTCACCTCATGAAGCTCACCACAAAGAGTGATGAGTTTAGTTAGAGAAATAACTACATTTTGAACTGTCCTAATAATGAGAATGTATGAGGGAAATGGAGAGCCTGTCTAGAGTATAGGCAGGGGTTGGGTGGGGAGGAGGGAGATTTGGGACAATGGTGATGGGAACGTTGCATTGGTGATGGGTGATGTTCTTTACATGGCTGAAACCCAAACACAATCATGTATGTAATCAAGGTGTTTAAATAAAATATATTTAAAAAAAGAAACAAAGGAGTGCAGCAGGTATTTTTGTATAGTATTTCTGAGTTCCTAGGGTATAGCCATAGTAATGGTATTGCTGGATCATATGGGAACTTAATTTCCAATTTTTTGAGAAATATCCATAATGTTTTCCAGAAAAGCTGGACTAGATGGCATTCCCACCAGCAGTGAATGAGAGTTCCTTTCTCCCCACATCAGTGCCAACAGTGATTGTTCTTGTTCTTTGTGATGTGTTCCAATCTCTGTGGTGTAAGATGATACCTCATTGTCTTGATTTACAAAGATTTTTATAGTTAGTTTTGGAATATAATATTTCAACATCAACCCAACCACCAGTGTTGATTCCAATTATCAGTGTCCCATTCCCCATCAATGTCTATTTCCCCAATTGCTTCTTGCTACCTTGACTGATACATTGCAATGTTTAGATGGTATAGCTTTGATTTCATGTTTTCAGTGTTGTCTAGTCCATGCTTTGGATTTGTAACTTTTTCAGATTCCCACATAACCAATATAACTGAAACCCTGTCCTCTGTTCCCCCCTACTTAATACATTTTTTGCCTTCCTTCCATCTTAATTTCTTTTCCTCTCTAATTTCCACCCCTAAACTATGGGGTCAGGGGTGAACTAGGCATTCCCTCTTTACTATATTACTATATGTTCTCATCTTTTTATTCTATATATACCAGATAAGTGAGATCATCCCCATGTTTTGTCTTCTACTAATTTCACTCTTTGTACCTTTCAGTTCCAACCAAGTTGCAGCAAATTGTATGATTTCATTGTACCTTGAAGCTGCATAATATTACATTGTATATAAATAACACATCCTATATTGGACACCTAAATTCATTTCATATCTTAGCTTTTGAATTAAGTGAATCAATAAATAATGATGGGTATAAGTAGTTTAGAATGGATATTTAAGTCCTATGGATAGATACCTCAAAATGGAATTGCAGGGTCATAAAATTAAATGTCATCAAATTAAAAAGTTTATGGATTTGAAGGCCAGAGCATGGAGCAAAGGGTAGGGCATTTACTTACATGCGGCTGAAGTAGTATGAACTGCAATTTGATCCCCTAGCATCCCATATGGTTCCCCAAGCCAGTAATTATTTCTGAGCACAGAGCTAGGAGTAATCCCAGAGCATCACCAGGTGTGGTTCCCCCCCCCAAAAGGCCAAAAAGTTGTTTATGGATTTTTCATACTGTTTTCTATAATGGTTGAATCAGACTTAATTCCCACTAGCAATAAATGATAATTCCTTCTTCATGAGACTAGAGCTATAGCACAAAGGGTAGGGCATTTGACCTGTGCTTGATCCCGTGCATCTCACATGGTCCCCTGAGCCTGGTAGGAATGATTTCTGTGTGCAGAGCCAGTAGTAACCCCTGAGTGCTGCTGGTCCCCAAACAAACAAACAACTATAAAGACAATTCCTTTTTCAGTACTTCCTTGCCAAAACACACAGTTTCTACTATTTTTGATATGTGCTATTTTAACTTGGTGTAAGATGAGATGTCATTGTTGTCTTGACTTCATTTCTATGCCAATAACAGATGGTGAGCATTTTTTCAAGTGCTAATTAATTGACTTCTCTTTCTCTGAGAAGTGTCTATTCATTTCCTTTTCCCAATTTTTGATAATGTTTTTGATTTTTTAGTGGGTACTTTATATAGCATGGATATCAAATCTTATCTGGTGTGTGAATACTAATATTTTTTCCATTCAGTAAACGGTCATCTTTCGCCATACAAAATTTCTTTAGTTTGATATTGTCTCATTTGGTTTTACTTTGCTGTCTTTGCCTTTGTTATCAGATCATTGAAGATGCATTTGAAATTTAAACCGTGGAACTTTCTGTCAAAATGTTCTGTTGATGGGGGTGTTCTTTACATGACAGAAACCCAACCACAATCATATTTGTAATCAAGGTGTTTAAAATAAAATATTATTTTAAAAATCTTCTGTTTTATACTTTTAGTTTCTAGTCAGATCTCAAGGTACTTGAGCCACTTTGATTTGACTTTTTTTTGGTAATGTGTGAGATATAAATTGAGCTTTTAATTTCTTAGAGATGGTTATTAGGTTTTCCCAGAATCACTTGCTAAAGAGATTATCTTCATTCCATCCCTCCTCCCCGACCCATGCTTGTCTTTGAGACAATCATTCTACTTCTCTCCCTCACTATCATTGTAATGATAGTTGTTGGTGTAGTTATCTCTCTTAACTGCACTCACCACTCTTTGTGGGAAGCTTCATATCATGGGCTGGTTCTTCCTGCCCTCATCTCTATTGTAACATGGTGTAATTATTTTTTATTTTTTTGTAATTGTCTTTTATTTTTCTTGAATACCACAAATGAGTGAGACTAAGGAATTCACTCTTTTTTTTTTTTTTTGAGGAATTCACTCTTTTAGAATATTGAAGATGTATGCCCATGTGGACAAGAGTTCAAATTCTACCAAAATTCTTTTGCTTTTGCTCAGAAGTCCTCACTCACTGCCAAACTCCTGCTCTGACATGTTCTGCTACGTCTCCATGCATTTTTCCTTTATAATTTATATTACTCCAAAATATGAATTGCACATTTCCTTTACTGCTTCTTTATTTCTAAGTATGTATGTTCGTAAGATTAGTTCAAGTTGCTAAGTATTTTGAACAGAAAGTGGCTCAGAGTGCACACACAATGAATTTTTAATAAGTTGATGAATTTCCTACCAAAAAATCATGACCAAGAAGAAAGCCACTATTTTGGATAAAAAAACTGAGCCACTACCATTACAAATCTGTTTCCCAGAAAAGTTGATTTATTTGCATAGGGCCTGCACCTATGCCTAGTTAAAAGTTTGTTTTCATTGTCAAAAATGTGTCATCTTATTTTCAGGGCCAGAATTCTATCAAATACTGCAAAATATTCATTATAATGAGCAGTTATGTACTGCTTATCACTAGCAGATTCAATAATAGTCTTCAATAACACTTACTTTAGTTAATTCCTGGTGCTTTAAAATATATATGAGTATCAACAAACCTTTGTATTTTGTTAAAAATAAGGAAGTAATATACAGAAGTAAATACATGGTGGTGTAAATATGTTTCAGTTATATAAACAGCATATTCTTATAATGCAGAAAAAATAATGTGCGCGAAGCTTGTGTGTTCAAGACTCTAAGATAATCCTTTTTTATATGCTTTGAATATCTTCTTATACTAATTTTTAGCAACATCACTGGTGAAATAAATTATTTTTGTATTTTTTAAATTTTTTGTGTTTGTTTCTTTGGGCTACACCCAGCAGCACTCAAGGGATACTCCTGGCATTGAGCTCAGAAATTGTTCCTTTCAGGATCAGGGGATCACATGGGTGCGGGTTGGCAGCACGCAAGGAAAATGTCCTACAACATTGCTATCACTCATATATTTTTTAATTTTTTGACTTTAGTTTTTGAAAATTAATGTACATTTATTCTTACTATTTAGTTTTTCTTTTTTTTTCTTTTGGTTTTTGGGCCACACCCGGTGACGCTCAGGGGTTACTCCTGGCTATTTGCTCAGAAGTCGCTCCTGGCAGGCACGGGGGACCATATGGGGAACCGGGGGATCGAACCGCGGTCCGTCCTAGGTTAGCGCAGGCACCTTACCTCCAGCGCCACTGCCCGGCCCCTATTTAGTTTTTCTTAACAGAATAATCATAATTTGGACCTCACTTCCTCCAAAACTGCATAAGTATAATGATTTATAGGAATTATACTTACTGGTACACTTTTGAATCTGATGGTGAAAATGGTGGAATATTAGAATTTGTTGGGTGAATTGCTGTGAAATGAACGTTACCAGTATATCCTGGAATATTTGTTGTTCTAAAGTAAATAATAAAAGAGAAAATAAAGGGAGGTATTAGAAATAAGAAATTTTGACATAATTGTGGTTATTAGTACACAAATACAAACATTAAGAAGGATATTGTAAAATATAAAGTCTAGGGATTGAACTAATAAACAGAAACTATCAGCAGAAATAGACACACAGATACAATGTGTGAAGAATAGTTATAAACTAAGCTTGAAGAAATGTGTTTCAAATATATGCCTTTCTTTGGTAAATTTGCTTGTGTTTTACGTATATGACTGATGGATAAGTTTGAAAATATTAATTAATTTATTGATTATCTTAAATTTTAAAATAATTTATTTTAAATTTATTTAAATTACTATTTTAATTAATAATTATTAAATTATGTGATAGATAATTAAGTATATTAATAAAAATTAATTTATTTTTAAATTTAATTTTAAATTAATAATGAAAATATTCTTTAGAAAATTTTTATTTGGGGAAGGTATGCCACACCTAGTAGTGCTCAGGACATTGTGCTCAGTGTTCGCTCCTGGCAGTGACTGAGGAACCATGGGTGGTACCAGGGCTCTAGATCCAGTTGGTAACATGCAAAGCAAATATTATATTCTCTGAATGATTTCTCATTTTCTGGACAATATTTATAGTGACCTGGGTTCTACCTAAAACCCTAAATTAGGAGACATGCAACAGGGCTTTTTAAATTGCATATTTTGTCACCACTCATATTCTGTATTACTGCAGTCAAATTATTTCCTAAAATTGCAGAAAGGTAAATAAACTATGACTCTATTAGTTTCATTCTGTCACTCGTGTTATTCTTGTTACTTTTGTACTTTTCCTGCCAGTGGAGAGGAGTGTGAGAAAGAAAAGCACAATAATCAGGGGGAAGTTCATTGATGTTAATACCAAAGCCTTTTAATAAAAGACAAGAAAACACTCTAAAGAAACATTTCCATAGGTAGGCGTGTGAGAAACAACCACAATTTTTGCCATTTTCACAGCATACAAAGAACATGGCTCATTTTCTGTGGAAGAAAATGAACTCCATAGTCCTGTGTGATATCAATTCTGAGTGTGGTTAAGTTATATATTAACCATAGGAACTATGACAAAACTAAAACTAATGTAGAAAAAAGCACTCCATGAAAATCATAAAACCCATATCATCTTGCTATGTGAATTCAACTTGCTTTCCTGCTTCAAAGGGAGAAAGAAAAAAGCACCATGATGGTTATAACTGCTTTCACTCCATCTGCAGTTTTTCCCTTCCTCACTCTGGGCCTTTTCTTTGAGAGAGTAGCATACCTTTGACTTGACTGATTATTCGATTTTGATGCACTGACAGACGATAGCAAAAACAAACCTCATTGATGCAAAGGCATCATTTCTCTGTGAATCTTGATGCAAAATTTTTGTGCTTCGAGCATATCCAGTGAATCAAACCAAACATTCAGAAGGAGTCACTTTAAAAATAGGGTGCACCCCCTGGCACCTCATGTGGTCCCTGAGAAGCGCCTGGAGTAAGCCAGAGCCAGGAGTAAGCCCTGGGCACCTCCTGATGTACCCTACTGAATCTAAAATAAATAAATGAAAAGAGTTAGATCTGCAATTTCTCAATCCTGAATTCCTGAATGAAGGAAACGTGAATGGCAATATTGGGCAGAAGAGATCATTTGAATTGTATATGAATTGTAAAGGATAGAATGAGGTACTGGAGAGAGAGTTCAGGGGGGAGGGTGCTTGCCTTGTATGAAGTCACCACAGATGATACCTCAGGCACCATACTAGAATCTCTTGTACTCCACCAGGAGTGATCCCTGAACTTAGAACCAGGAGGAAGTCCTAACCACCACTGGAAAAATAAAGTAAAATAAAGGAATAAGTAAAATAAAAGAATAGTTGGCTGGATGATGATAAAAAAAATGGTGCATGAGACAAAGGCAGTAATGCAATTGTGAGCATAGAGGTCTGACCTCATCTGATCTCCTCAGCTCTCCATCCAGTCAGCTAAGATAGTTTCTCAAAATCAAATTGCTTCACTGATGAATGGGGGCAAGAATAATGAGTGAAAGTGAAGTGAGACCTTGCTTAGAAAATAATGGAAATATTTAATGATTCATATTGCAACTGATTGATCCGTGTGTTAAGTGCAGGCATCAGAAATTTTGAGGAAAACAATGATGTATTATCAAGGAATAAATAAGTAACTTCCAAGTGCTGAATTTATATCATTGTCAGATGAGGACATGGATTTGAAAGAAATAAAATCAAGAACATTTGATGCCAACAAAGAAGACATCAAGGGCATCAGCAGACCAAATAGTAACGGATATTTAGAGAGTAGAAATAAAAAGAAGCTGAATTTTAGGGGAATTTTTATCTTACTTAGAGCCTGGTTTCTCTTCCAAATTTGAGGAATATTCAACCCACAGTAAGATGTGGGGCGGCGGGGGGGGGGGTTTAAGTTGTTTCTCAGGCTCACACCTCTTTGTGCCCAGGGCTTAATCCTAGCTCTGTGCTCAGTGATTATTCCTGACAGACAAGACAAGAACTTTTCCCCTGTATGAGGTCTCTGGACACCAGAATGAAAATTTATATAGAAAACGAAACGAAGAAAATAACCAGAAGTCTGTTAATAGCACTCAGAATTAAAGATTATTAAATGGGAAAGATCTAGTAAATCTCTAGTATTTATTAAGTGCTCAACTGATTGTGGTTGAAACACAGCGATTTAAGAAATAACTCGGAGCATAGGTTCTTAGCAGATGGAAAACTAAAAGCCACTAAATCAGACAATCTAGACCACTGCAAATCTGTGAATGAAATGGGTTCCAAATATTGCTACACACTGAAAATGCATAGCGTGGAATATAGTAAGGTGACTATTGCCAAACTCATAGATGTTTTGATTTAACTGTTGAGGGTGTTACTAAAAGCTGTCATTTTCAAAAGATTTCCAGATAATTTTAATTTAATCAGACATAAGAAATATATACCTTTCAAGGGAACCAAAAAAAGAAATATATACATTTCAGTACTAATTTTCAATGTATTTGGCATGACCTAAGATGGATAGACTAACACTTCACATTATTTTGTGGGGGGGAATGGTTTATAGAATTTCTGGGAATTTTCTATAAGCAGTGAAGTTGCTTGCTTGAAAGGTGACAGAAAATGAAACAGAATTACTCATGTGCATATCTCTGCGCTAAACATTCATTAAGGCTTCCATGCATGTTATAAAGGAAATCCCCTTCCTCTGTGTGAGAGGTTTTTTCCACTGTCCTTAGGACACCTGCACATTAAAATGCCTCTAATGCCCTAGACTGCCATTAGAGCAGTTTAGAAATCAAAGATGGAAGCAAGAAATTTGGCAATCGGAGGAGGATCTGGATATAAATATCATATAGTCAATAAGTGCCTTATGGCATATACGGTTTTTTGGGGGGAGGGATGGGGACCACACCCGGTGACTCTCAGGAGTTACTCCTGGCTCTAAGCTTAGAAATAGCTCCTGGCAGGCTCAAAGGACCATATGGGATGCCGGGGATCAAACCCAGGTCTGTCTAGGTCAGCTTCATGCAAAGCAAACGCCCTACTGCTGTATAATTGCTTCCAGCCCCCAGAAAAATTATTGATGTCAAATAACATTGTATGCTACGCTCTAACAATAGTGTTACATCGCAGCTAATAAAAACTATGAACTAACCAATAGAGAAAAGCTACTTGGGCTTAATAAATGAATATTGTTTGCATTAAAAATAGTCAAATATTTGAAAGTAAAGTCATTTCACACAATGCTTCTAAATTATTACCTCTTTAGCAAAAATATTGTGAAGTTTTTTTTTTAAATATTAGGTGATATTTATCAATCTTATATTAAGGAGAGAACAGTTTCAAGGGAATGTTTTATACAGCTGCTACTTATAGACAATGCTTTTTCATGTATGAAAAATATTTTTTAAAGATACTAAAATATAAAGACTTTATGTTTGTTTGTTTTGTTTGTTTGTTTGTTTTGGTTTTTTGGGCCACACCCAGTGACGCTCAGGGGTTACTCCTGGCTATTTGCTCAGAAGTCGCTCCTGGCAGGCTCGAGGGACCATATGGGGAACCAGGGGATCGAACTGCGGTCTGTCCTAGGTTAGCGCAGGCAAAGCAGGCACCTTACCTGCAGCACCACCGCCCAGCCCCCAATATAAAGACTTTAAAAGACTTCAGATTAGTTGGTTCTTTGAAGAACTCCAAAATCTATTAAGATAGCAGAGAGAAACAATAGCCCCATTTAAAAATAAAAGAGGAGCCAGGGAGATTAATACTACATCAAATGGGGTGCATTCCTTGCTTGTGGATGATCAAGGGTTAGTCCCTGGCACCACATATTGTACCCTGAGCACCACCACATGTGGTCACCAAGCACAAAGCTGGAAGTAGGCTCTGAGAACTACCTAGTGTGAACTAAATTAAAAAAAAAGAATCTTATTTTTAAAATAAGAGAAATGCTCATTTTGTTTATATGTCATAGTTTCTTGTCTTTCTTTTGAATAGCAACTTAACATTTTCAGTGGGAGGGAGCACCCATCAGTGCTCTGAAATTCCTTCTGACTCTTTATTGAGCTCATGGGACCATGTAGGGTACCAGAGATGGAACACTGTTTGGTTCCATGTGAGGCAAGTACCCACTGTATTATTGCTCCAGCCCTGAAAACCTGCTTTTCTATCTATATTCATACGATAACCTGAATTTTTATTAATGGATTAATTTGAATACACTTTTTAATTACTTAATAACTAGTTTTTCTCAACAAAGCAAAGAGATTAAATGACTTTAGCAAATAAGGAAGTGGAGAAATCAGTTCAAAAAGGGACAGGCAACATACAGACCATATACAATTGGAAAGCTAAATAAAAAATAAATAAAAAGGAGTGCTTATGTGTATTATTTATAAGTATATATAGATATTGGATATATTGGATTTCTGTTTACATAAAATTTTTCTGTGTGATATAGACAGGTGTAACACTCACTGAATATATACTAAGACATGTACGTATGCATGCTTTTGAAAGGTTAAATGATTTGGTACTTATTTTGTTCCCATAATACCTTTAGGTCATAGGACATTACATTTTATAGTTGCCAAAGCAGAAGAGAGAAAAATTAAGTAATATTTTCAGTGACAAAATTAACTAATAAATATCAGACTAATCCCCACCAAGAAAGTTTCACTGTAGAGATGCTGTGAAGGCCTGATGGAAGCAGTGTGAGCACTACAGGTCTTATGTTTACCAACAGAGGGCTTGCTTACATGTTGGCCAGTTGACACTTATCCACATGTGGGTGTGATCAAAAATTTAATTTTCTACACTTTTTATAAGAGCTATTCTGTCAGGAACTCTTCTTGGTAGAAATCAACAAAGTAGGATTCCTGACAGCTTTCATACAATGTAGTAAGTTGAGACACTATACATCTAGAGTCTTTCAGAACTCACGTGGGGCATATAACACAGATGAAATATGAGAGGTGTATCAAAGAGACAGAAATGTGGTAAGAAGGTTTTAAAGGGCTGGAATTTAACTTCAGGTATACCCCTAGCAGCATGTGGCCTTAGACACTAAAATGGAGTTTCTGAGCCAAACTCTCTCCATGGTCATAGATGTTAATATGCACTCAGTGTAGAATTATTGTAGGTGTGATGGGAATGGAGTACCTAAAAAAGTGTGCACACAGTGGAAGGGAGGTGCTCCTAAAAGTGTCAAAGCTTTTCACGGAGAACTGGGAAAGGGCTGCTGCAGAGAGTTCTGGGTTAAGGATGATGGGGTCAGAGGTAAAAGGTAATGAGGGTCTATGAAACTTGATTTATTTTCATTAATTGTTCAATGAAACACACAAACAAGACCAGAGTCATTTTATGATGGCTTTGGTTACTATACTTTGGTAATCTAAAAGGAGTGTCATGTGGTGACCCCAAGATGGTTAAGGAATTAGAGTTTGATCACCAGTCTTATGAGTGTAGTGAAGAAAAGTTTTCATCTTATTGTTTAGAATCTTTACCTTTTGCAATTGGAAGAACTCATAGATTTTACAACGTGTACTGGCTGAAGTTCTGGGGAAAATATTGGCTTGTCAGAGACAAAAGAGCTATGTCCACCTGAACTCAGAGCACTAATTCACCTTGAGTGTTTCAGAGACTATCCTCTTAAGATTTTAGGCATTGACTGATCTAATATGACCAACTAGGTTCTTGCTCATCTACTCAAACTTCAATCTCCTCATTTGTAAAGTGCAGTATAAGTCTATACCTTTGGCTTTATAGCACTATTTTGAAAATCAAATGAAAGAGTATAGGTGAATGCACTCTGAAAAAGCAGAAGTGGCAGGCAGATGCAAGGAAATACCATTCACAGTCTGTTCTTGTCCCTGAGTTGTGATAACCCTTGTGTTTAATGGTTTAGAACAGTCATAGGAAGACATAGGTAGAGATTCCTATGTTTTTATCT
>PVKC010028968.1:0-15269 GCA_004027635.1 Crocidura indochinensis
ACAAAAAAAAAAAAAAGAAAATAGGCTTGGAGTGCTTTTGTAAAAAAGCTTGAACCACACGGTTGTGAGCATTTATAGAAGTAGCTATTTTAAGAAAAAGACTAACTTCATAGACTGAGTTGCTTACCATTTTGCATGGGCCTGACACGTAGGAGAATGTATATTAAAGTGGCAAGTACCACTTATTGGACTGAATTATGATTAATACACACTGTTGTGGTCAGGGATGGGCCAGTGATACAACTGTTCCTGAAGATGAGCCATCAATATAAAATACTGGCAGATAGAGAATAGGAGAGGAGCAAATAATGGAAGAGACCACAACATAAGTCCTGAAAAAGTCCCACGCTTTTCCTGCCAGTTTGGGGGAGGAAAGTTTTCTTGTGAAGTCATCCAAAGCTTTTTAAAGAACATCAATAGAAGTCATATCAAGTCAATTTCATTTTTAGGGATAGGTAGCACAATGATAATGGGGTTCATGTCCCAATAAAGCATATACTCCAGTCTCCCTTTAATTATTAGAGTGTTATATTCCAAAAATGGTACAACAGTGTAAGGTTTTATATTATGTAAATAAATCCATTCTATTGGACCTGACAATTGGACAATTGTAGGGGTGACTGAGATGTAGCAAAAAGTAATAACCATAGCCCATTAAAAACTCGAATTCCTGGTGGAAGAGATAGCACAGCGGTGTTTGCCTGGCAAGTAGCAGATCCAGGACGGGCAGTGGTTTGAATCCCATCATCCCATATGGACCCCCCTGCCTGCCAGGAGTGATTTCTGAGCACAGAGCCAGGAGTAACCCCTGAGCACCACCAGGTCCAAGAACAAAACCAAAGAAAACAAAAAAAAAAACACTCCAATTCCTTCTGGTCTCTAGAGTTAATCATCTTGAGCTATCCAGAGTAGTTTCCTTTTAGTGTGAGGAACAAGTTTCTAAGCTCAGAGATAGGAAAATCAAGAGAGGATCATACCCTAATGTCTCCCAGCAGTTTCTGAAAACATTAATATAAAAATTGGTCACTTGGTCACTGATGTGTTAAAAGAAGATGACCAATAGCTGCATACTGATGAAACAGTAATGCAAGGCTATTTCAAATAGTGCTAAAATTGTACTCATTATGTCTACAAGAGCCTAGAAAGTCTCCAAAGTATGGTAATTATTATGCATGAAGATACAAACTTATTCCATGGTTAAATTCTGGGCTAGAACGAGACAATCTCTAAATAGGATTTCAAGTGTATTTGAAGTATTGACAAGATTATTATAAATCTGCTTTAGTACAAAAGCACTAGAAATCTTCAACTTTACTAAGATGCTGGTTTCTAAATTTCTTTTTTGATTTTGGACCATATGAGAAAGTGCTCAGGGGTTATTCCTGCCTTAAAATTATTCCTGGTGGTGCTCTGGAAACCATATGGGATCCTGGGCAGAAATATAGGTCTGTCATGTACAAACACCTTCCCCGCTATCCTATTACTCTGCCCCTGGTTTCTAAAATTGTACTATAAGCTAGCATTTAAGTAATACTTTGTTGTAGTTTTTATTTTTTTCCTTTTTTGTTTATTATAATCTTTAAGCACCATGGTTACAAACATGTTTGTAGTTGGGTTTCAGTCATAAAAAATAATATGCTCCTGAAGTCATACAGGGAAGGAGTTGCAGATAAAGCTGACTCTGCTGGGACCCTTAATATCGGCAGACATTTGGAGGCTTCCCTCAGCTTGCTTCAACCTGGAAACTTTGATCTTCTCTGGCATCCATCCCCTGAGGGCTTGCCTCAGCTAGGTGAGTCATTCCAGCAGGAGTTGCAGGTAAAATTGATTCTGCTGGAACCCTTAAGCCCACCTCTTAAGGGGTTGAAGCAGAAGAGCAAGGCCACTCCACTTCTCTTCATGGCCGTGCACTCCTCCTAGCCAATGAATACCACCACAACACATAGAAAAATCCACAACACAAGCGTGACAATGGGGAAACTTAGCAGACCAACATCAGGCATAGAGAATGAAGATGGCAACTCTGATGACCCAACAATGGCCAACCACCTAGTTAGTCTTTCAGATATGGAGTTTAGAGTAGAAATATGGAGGATGCTCACAGAACTCAAAGAAAGTATAGAACAGAACACTAATAGGAATCAAGAGAATATGAAGATAGAAATCAGAAAACTCCAAACTGAAATATCAGGTCAAATAACAGGTCTGAAAAATCAGTAGACGAATTGAAGAACAAAATGGATGAGCTTTCCCACAGGATAACAGCAGCTGAGAATAGAATTAGTATGCTGAAAGATGTGATTCATAACAAATCCACACAGCAGAAGAGATTGGAAAAAGGCCTTAAAGCAAATGATCACACAATGGAAAAATTACTCAAAGAATATGAACAGATGAAAATAGAAGTCTTTGATTGCTCAACAGAAACAACTTAAGAATCATTGGATTCACAGAGACCCAAGAAGAAAATCTCCAGAAAGAATCAACAGTCAAGAACATCATCACAGATAAACTACCAAAGCTAAAGAATACATGTGACCAAATCCTGCATGCCCGAAGAGTACCAGCTAAAAGAGACCCCAGAAGAAATATCCCAAGACACATCCTAGTCACAATGACGAATCCTACAGATAGAGATAGAATACTGAAGGCAGCAAGATCAAAAAGGGAAATTACATTCAAGGGAGCATGCTTGAGATTTACAGCAGACTTGTGACCAGAAACACCCAAGGCTAGAAGGCTGTGGTGGGATATAGTGACAAAACTCAATGAAATAAATGATTCGCCTAGAATACTGCACCCAGCAAAAATCACTTTCAGGTTTGAAGGAAGTATGCATGGCTTCACAGATAAACAGCAGCTCAGAAAATTTACAGACTCAAAATCAGTCTTTTTTTTTTTTTTGGTTTTTGGGCCACACCCAGTGACGCTCAGGGGTTACTCCTGGCTATGCACTCAGAAGTCGCTCCTGGCTTGGGGGACCATCTGGGAAACCGGGGGATCGAACCGCGGTCCATCCTAGGCTAGCGCAGGCAAGGCAGGCACCTTACCTCCAGCACCACCGCCCAGCCCCCTGAAAACCAGTCTTAAAAGAAAAACTGAGAATATAGACCAACAAACACACCAAACTTCTACACAAAGATGGCACTAAGTCCCATGACAATTATCTCTCTCAATGTCTATTGACTAAATGCACCCATTAAGAGGCACAAAGTGGCAAAATTGATCAAAAAACTAAACCCAACCTTCTGCTGCCTACAAGAAACACACCTGAATACTCAGAACAAACATAGAGTCAAAATGAAAGGCTGCAGGAAAATCATCCAAGCAAACAACACCCTTGAAAAAGCTGGAATGGCCATACTAATATCAGATGACACAAACTTTATACTCAGAAAAGTTGTAAGGGACAAAGATGGACATTATGTTATAATTAAGAGATATGTACAGCAGGAAGAAATCACTCTCCTAAACATATATGGACCCAATGAGGGACCAGAAAAGTATTTAATACAATTGTTGACAAATCTGAAAAAGGATATCAATAATAACACAATAATAGTGGGAGACCTCAACACAGGCCTGTCAACTCTTTTTTTTTTGTTTTGGGTCATACCCGGCAGTGCTCAGGGGTTACTCCTGGCTCCATGCTCAGAAATTGCTCCTGGCAGGCACGGGGGACAATATGGGGCACCGGGATTCGAACTGATAACCTTTTGCATGAAAGGCAAATGCCTTACCTCCATGCTATCTCCCGGGCCCCCAAGGCCTGTCAACTCTTGATAGGTCAACCAGATTGAAACCCAACAAAAATATACTAGACCTGAAAAGAGAAATGGAAGAATGTGGATACACATTCTTTTCCAACATACATGGGTCATTCTCCAGGATAGATGACATGCTGGTACATAAAACATACATCCATAAAATCAAGAAGATAGAAATTTTGCAGGCTACCTTTGCTGACCACAAGACTCTGAAATTAGATGTGAACTACAAAGGGACCCAGAAGAAGTACTTTAACAACTGGAAATTAAACAGCTTGCTACTGAACAACCAGTGGGTGCGAGATGAAATCAAAGAGGAATCCAAAACTTTCCTGAAAACAAATGACAATGAAAACACAAAGTATCAGAACCTATGGGATACAGCAAAAGTGGTACTGAGAGGAAAATTTATAGCTTTGTAAGCACACACCGAGAAAAAGGAGCATACATGAATAGTTTAATGATGTATCTTATAGAATTAGAAAATGATCAACAAAAGGAACCAAAAATAGGGAGACAGAATGAAATAAGAAAGCTAAGAGCAGAAATCAAAGAAGTGGAAACCCAAAAATCAATCTGAAAGATCAACGAAAGCAGAAGTTGGTTCTTTGAAAAAAAGTAAACAAGATTGATAGACCATTGGCAAAACTCACAAAAAAAAAAAAGAGGGAGAGAAACTTGATAACGCATATAAGAAATGAAAAGGGGGAGATCACTACAGATACTACAGAGATTCAAAGGGTATTCAGAGAATATTTTGAGAAACTCTATGCGACTAAATATGAGAACCTGGATGAAATGAATAAATTTTTGAACTCATATAACCTTCCACGGTTGTATAAAGAAGATGTAGCATATCTAAACACCTCCATCACTATTGAGGAAATTAAAACCGTAATCAAAAATTTGCCCAAAACCAAAAGCCCAGGCCCTGATGGATTCATGAATGAATTCTTTCAAACCTTTCAAGAGGAACTACTACCAATCCTGGTCAGGCTCATTTATGAAATTGAAAAAACAGGAACACTTCCAAATAGCTTTTATGAAGCCAACATCACCCTAATACCAAAACCAGATAGAGATGCTGCCAAAAAAGAAAATTACAGACCAATATCCCTGATGAACACAGATGCAAAGATCCTCAACAAAATCCTGGCAAATAGGATGCCTCATCAAGAAGATCATTCATTATGATCAAGTAGGTTTCATCCCAGGAATGCAAGGATGATTTAACATCCATAATTCTATCAACATAGTATACAACATCAACAACAATAAAAATCAGTCATATGGGGCCCGGGAGATAGCATGGAGGTAAGGCATTTGCCTTTCATGCAAAAGGTCATCGGTTCGAATCCCAGTGCCCCATATGGTCCCCTGTGCCTGCCAGGAGCAATTTCTGAGCATGGAGCCAGGAGTAACCCCTGAGCACTGCCGGGTGTGACCCAAAAACCAAAAAAAAAATCAGTCATATAAATAGATTCAGAAAAAGCATTTGATAAGGTCTAACACGCATTCTTGATGAACTCTGTCAGCAAGATGGGAATGAAAGGAAGCTTTCTCAATATAGTTAAGGCCATCTGCCACAAGCCAATGGCAATATTATCCCCAATGGAGAAAAACTAAAAGCCTTTCCTCTAAATTCTGGTACACGACAAGGCTGTCCTCTCTCGCCATTCCTATTCAACATAGTACTGGAAGTCCTTGCTATAGCGATTAGGCAAGAAAAAGATATCAAGGGAATCCAGATAGGAAAGGAAGAAATCAAGCTCTCACTGTTTGCACATGACATGATACTCTACTTAGAAAACCCTAAAGACTCTACCAAAAAGTTTCTACAAATAATAAATTCATATAGAAAGGTGAAATGCTACAAAATTTACACACAAAAATCAATGGCCTTTTTATACACCAATAATGATGGAGAAGAAATGGACATTAAGAGAAAAATCGCATTCACATTAGTGCCACAGAAGCTCAAATATCAACCTGACTAAAGATGTGAAAGATCTATACAAAGAAAACTATAAAACACTGTTCCAAGAAATAAGAGAGGACACGAGGAAATGGAAACACATACCCTGCTCATGGATTGGCAGGATCAACATTATTAAAATGGCAATACTTCCAAAAGCATTGTACAGATTTAATATGATTCCTCTAAAGATACCCATGACATTCTTCAAAGAAGTGGATCAAACACTTCTAAAATTCATTTGGATCAATAAACACTCTCGAAAGCAGAAGCACTCCTTAGAAAAAGGAATATGGGAGGAATTACTTTCTCCAATTTTAAACTGTATTACAAAGCAATAGTTATCAAAACAGCATGCTATTGGAATAAAGAAAGACCTCAGATCAGTGGAATAGGCTTGAGTACTCAGAGAATGTTCCCCAGACATATAACCATCTAGTTTTTGATAAAGGAGCAAGAAATCCTAAATGGAGCAAGGAAAGCCTCTTCTACAACTGGTGTTGGCACAACTGGTTAGCCACTTGCAAAAAAGCGAGCTCAAACCCCCATCTAACACCATGTACAAAGGTAAAATCCAAATGGATTAAAGACCTTGATATCAGATCTGAAATTATAAGGTATATAGAACAACATTTAGGTAAACCACTCCATGACATTGAGACTAAAGGCATCTTTTTTTTTTTTTGGTTTTTGGGTCACACCCAGCAGTGCTCAGGGGTTCCTCCTGGCTCCATGCTCAGAAATTGCTCCTGGCAGGCACGGGGGACCATATGGGGCACCGGGATTAGAACAGATGACCTTTTGCATGAAAGGCAAACGCCTTACCTCCATGCTATCTCCCGGGCCCCCGAGACTAAAGGCATCTTTAAGGAGGAAACAGCACTCTCCAAACAAGTGGAAGCAGAGATGAACAGATGGGACTATATTTAAGCTGAGAAGCTTCTGCACCTCAAGGGAGATAGTGCCCAGAATACAAAAGCCATCCACTGAGTGGGAGAAAATATTCACCCAATACCCATCAGATAAAGGGCTAATATCCAAAATATACAAGGTATTGACAGAACTATACAAGAAAAAATCTAACCCCATCAAAAAATGGGGAGTAGAAATAAACAGACACTTTATAAAAGAAGAAATGCAAATGGCCAAAAGGCACATTAAAAGATGCTCAGCATCACTAACCGTCAGGGAGATGCAAATCAAAACTACCTCATGCCACTGAAATTGGCACACATCACAAAGAAGGAAAACAAGCAGTGCTGGTGGGGGTGTGGAGAGAAAGAAACTCTTTTTCACTGCTGGTGGGAATGCCATCTAGTTCAATCTTTATGGAAAGCGATATGGCGGTTCCTCCAAAACCTGGAAATTGAGCTCCCATACAATCCAACTTTACCACTCCTAGGAATATACCCAAGGAACACAAAAATACAATAGAACAATCCCTTTCTCACACCTATATTCATTGCAGCACAATTTACAATAGCCAGACTCTTCAAACAACCACAATGCCCTTCAACAGATGAGTGGTGAAAGAAATTGTGGTACATAGACACAATGGAATACTATGCAGCCATTAGGAGAGATGAAGTCATGAAAATTTCCTATACATGGATGTACATGGAGTCTATTTTGCTGAGTGAAATAAGTCAGAGGTAGAGAGAAAGATGCAGAATAGTTTCAGTCATCTATGGGTTTTAAGAAAAATAAAAGACAGTTTTAGCAGTATCTCAGAGATAAGAGATATGAAGGCTGGTAGGTGCAGCTCAAGACATGAAGCTCACCACATAGAGTGATGAGTATAGTTAGAGAAATAAACTGAGAACTATCATAATAATGTGAATGAGGGAAGTAGAAAACCTGTCTCAGGTACAGGGGTGGGCAGGGTGGGGAGGAGGAAGATCTGGGAAATTGGTGGTGGGAGCCTTGCACTGGTGAAGGGGGTGTCCTTTACATGACTGTAATCATACAACTGCAATTATGTTTGTAATCATGGTGTTTAAAGATAATTAAAAAAAAAGAATACGCTCCTTGACCAGTGCAAACTTTCCACCACCATTGTCCCCCATCTCCCTCCTCCCACAACCCCAGCCTGCCTTTGAGACAGGCATTCTATTTCTTTCATTCAGTACCATTGTCATGGCAGTTGTTGAAGTTATTTCTCTAACTGCACTCACCACTCATTGTGGTAAGCTTTATATCGTGGGTTTGCTGTAGTTTTTAAATGGCTATTTATGGACATGTATCACCATATCCAAGTTCCCATCATCAATCACCTATTAATGAGAATGTTTAAGATAGGCCAGTAATTCCAATTCTACTGACCTCCCCTGGCTTGAAGTACTTACAAATTTTGAACAAATTGAGAACAGGAAGCTAAAGAAAAGGGGGTTTTCAAAGTGCTGTTATATACAGTTCTGGAGTTTGGTTGTCTGACAGATACCATAAAAGGTGACTGTGCTCAAAACTTTTGTTCTCACCCTCAAAAGAGAACTGAGGATGAAGAAGTGAGCTTTCATGAAGTAGGAAGAGATCAGAAGTAGAATGGTCAATTTTTGGGTTCAAAAGTCTGACTCTAGCTCTACTTGATAGCTGTGGTAGTATACTCCACCTTAATTCATTTATTTGATCTTGAGGCCCTTCCACATTTTAAAATAAACTGGGGACAGGAGAGATAGTATAACAGATAGTGTACTTGCCTTGCATGTGGTCGACAGGGTTCAATTTCCAGTTCCCTTTATGATCTTTATCAAAAGCCAATCAGATTGGCACCTCCAATTTCCTTCTAGTGGGAGTCAGTCAGTTGCAGAGAATGAGACATATACAAAAGAAGATAAACACCCACGGAATGCTCAAGCTTAGGTTCACCTGAGTGAGTTCAGTGAGCTCATCATAGGCTGGCTGTTTATTCGATACAACATCACTCCTCCACCACGGCTCCCAATAGCTGAACCATTTTTTTTGTTTTTTGGGCCACACCCTGATGCGCTCAGGGGTTACTCCTGGCTAAATGCTCAGAAATAGCTCCTGTCAGGCACAGGGGACCATATAGGACACCGGGATTCGAAACAACCACCTTAGGTCCTGGGTTGGCTGCTTGCAAAGCACACACTACTGTACTATCTCTCGGGCTCCAACTGAACCATTTTTTAAGTTGACAGAGACATAAAGGATAGTAAGCACTATATTCATTATGTACACGAAGGCTGGATATTTCACATACCTAATAAGCAGGCATTGTTAAAGTAAAAAGTTGTGACAACTTTCCTATTCTATTTTTGCCTAAGTTGCCCTCTATATTTAAGACCCTTAACTTATGGGACTAGAATGATAGTCCAGTGGGTAGGGCACTTGCTTTACACATGCCTGACCCAGATTCATTTTCCCAGCAACCTATATGGTCCCCTGGACAACACTAGACTTAATTTTCAAATGTAGAACCAAGAGTACTTCTGGGCACTGCTTGCTGTTTGGTCCAAAGAGCCTAAGCTTTTAATTTTGTTCTTTTTTGGGTGTACTTTTTGCTGCCTATTTGTATTCTAAGACCTACATAATTTTACCCAGGGACTATACTGAATTTAGGATTGGGTTATTGTTAAGGGGATAATCTCCCAGTCTCCTCAGCATGCCAGGAGTGATCCCTGAGTGCAGAGTCAAGATTAAGCCCTGAGGGCTGCCAGTATGGTTCCCAAACAAAAACAGACAGGAAAACCAAAAATATTGCTGTAAATATTTAATGAAATAACGGACCTTATGTGCTTAATACAATGCCTGCTATCTACCAGGTACCTCAAAAATATTCTTTCTTTTTGCTTCAAAAAATTTTAAAGAACCATTATTTACAAAGTTATTGACAGTTTTAGTATATAATATTTCAATACAATCCAACCACTACTGTCAACTCTCATTACCAATGCTCCCATACTTCATCATATCCCACCCTCCAACCCCTGCCTGCCACTTTGACAGGCACAAGAAGTATTATTATTGTCACTAGTTATTCTCTATGTCATTTTTAATTTTGAATGACAGAAACTGCCAATTTTTGTCAAACTTAAACACCTCTGGACTGTGAAATGATTTTATATTCTCCAAGAAATCACTGTAATAGTGTGGAACTGAAACAGTGAATTTGTTTATTGAGAAATTTCAAGCATTGAAATCTGAGGAAGTATTTTCATTGAGTTTATCAAAATACTTCAGTTTTCCAGATGGATCTGGGATTATCTGTAAAGAAAAAAAAACAACGAGTCATACATTTTAAAAGACAAAATGCATCATTATGTTCGACATTAATTGCATGATTCTTAACTAAAGTGAATAAAGATATTTTCATACCAAATTTAGGAAAATGAGAATTGTCCTACATATATTAGGTACCCCCAAATGGCAAATAAGGTGTCACAGATATAGTACAGGGGACAAGGCTGAGGGAGGGGTTAGGTCCCTGGCACCATATATGGATCCTTGAGCACTGTCAGGAGTAGCCCCTGAGCACCACTGGGTGTGTCCAAAAATATAAAAACAAAATAGAAACAAGGCAAGTAACTTGTAAAGAAATTAACATCTGTACTCAAGTACCCCCAAATTTACTTACAGCTCTTCTCTTGACCACCAAGCTTTCATGACATCATCAGGTTTGATCTAATTAAATCAAACATATTAAGAGAGCATGGCTACAGATGTGAATGTGTTTTTAAAATTATCTGATGAAAAGATCATGTGTCAATGGCTAAAAAAGGAGGAGTGCATGCAAATGGATATGAGCAGATATACTTTCAATAACAAGTGAATGAACTGTGAAAGAAATGTTGACTCTAGGGACATAGAAACTTTCTAGGCTTTTTTTAAATTTTCAACTTAAACTCATTATAAACTATGCTATTTACTATGGGCAGAATTTATTCTTTTATCAAAAAGAAACTATTGAAATCAGCCCGATTGCTCTATAATTGCTTAAGAATATTTCTTTAGTGTAATATAAATATAATCTAATTTTTCAGGTATCACTTGAAGGAATATTATCTTTACCAATTTATGATTTCAATTTGCAAATACCTAAGGAATAACTGCCATGTGCCAACAATGCACTAGACAGTGGGAGATATACAAAGATAAGGATCAAATTTCACAACATTGCAACTCATACCAGTACAAAGGAAAGATGTACATGCATACAACTGTGTTTGATGCAATGGAATCTGAGATGCCATTAGGAAGGGCAAATTTCTGTGTGAGGGGGACATTTAAGTTTGTTTTGGAAGATGAAGAGAATTTAGAGAAGGGGACAGTTATGCCAGAAAGATAAAGGCAAAAAAAGTATGCAGGACTCATTTTGGGGAAAGATGAATCATGTAATTTGGTGACAGCACAGTGCATGTGAGAGGAAAAGCAGAAAATGAGAGAGACGTAAAAGAGAGGCAGAGAGATAAAGAGAAAAGAGAGGAGGGGTGTCAGGATGATTCTGTGCATACTCAAGGTTCTGCTTGAGAAAGTACATTGATTGGGAAGAAAGGGAACTGAGGTAAGGGAGACAAATCAGAGGTCTATGTCATCCAGGAGAGAAAAGATATTGACAGAGATGAAAATCATCATTTACCAAGAAACATAGCAAAATTATTATTTCTTTGGCTGGGAGCTATACCTGGTTTTGCTCATGGCTTACTGTTGGCTCTGTGCACAAGGATTGGTACTGGTGGGTTTGCAGACCATATTTGGTGCTATAGATTATACCTAGGTCAGACGCATGAAAGGTACCTTATCTGCAGGTGCCTTTTCTTCGGCGCAAACAAAATGACTTTTGATCCCAGCCTGTCCTATGGTAGACAATTTTCTTCCTTTCTTTCTTCCCCCTTTTTTCTTTTCAGGTACTGTGGTTTGCAATACTATAACTGAGAGGATTATCATGCATATCACTTTACCTCCTTTCAATACTCAGTTCTTGTCCAAAATAATCATTCCCACTATCATTGTCATAGTGTTCCTTTCCTGTCCTAACTTCCCTCCTCTCATTGTGGTAAAATTTCTAAGAATGCTGTATTACTTATATAAATTCTGTATATTTTGCCTCCTTTTCCCCCTCACATCCTCAACCTACTCCACACTAGATGCTCTTACTGTGTAATCAGTTCATCACAAATGCTCCATGCCTGGAGACACTGGTGTTCCTACTACCAGCCGTATAGCTTCCTTTCTTCCTGCCACTTATCCCTTGTTTTTGTTCCTTGAATATACATGCTTAGCCTGTGCCCTTACTTTTCTTCTGTGCTACACTCTATCATTTTTTTCTTGGCTCCAATTCCTATTCTTTTGAGAATTTTGCTGACTCAAATGAATGTCCAAGATTTTTTAATAATATCTTTATTTAAGCACCATATTTGTATTTGGGTTTCAGTTATAAAAAAAGACCCCCTTCCCATCACCAATGCTGCACTTTAAAATGACTGGCTCTTTCCACTTTGTTTCATTGAATCTTTCAGTTTCAAATTTCAGTTTCACTCAAATGTCATTTTAGAAATGTGTACTAACCACATTTTCCCATAAAATGGGATATGATACTTGTCCCTTTCTATCCCTATTAACTTGTTTCTAAAGGCATCTGCCACAATCTAAGATTAGAATGCAACTCTGAGGGTAGGGACTTCGACCATGTAATTCACTGATAAATATTATCTTGCTATTGTTGGAATAATTGTTTTACAAGAGGTGTTGAATACATTTCTATTGAGAGAACACCATAGAGAGATGAAGAGCTAGTACAAGGGGTTAAGGCCTATATGCAGCTGACCCCCAACACTGCCAGGAGTGATTCCTAAGCACAGAGCCAAGAGTAATCTCTGAGCACTGTCAGACAAGAAAAAGAATATCCATAGAAATGCAGAGTAAAATGGTGATTACCAGCAGGTGCAGGTAGGGAAAATGAGATATTGGGCATAGGACACAAAAGCCTTCAGTTATAGAGTAAGCAAGTTCTGTAGATCTAATGCATAGCATACTATTAGTAATACTATATTGTGTATGTTATATTTGCTGTTAAGAGTAAATCTTGAAGGGCCAGAGTGATAGTAATGTTCACTACATACATGTCACATATGTGGCCAACCTGGGCTTGTTAAAACCCCAGTATACCATGATCTCTTGAGCCTGCCAGGAGTAAGTCATGAATACCACTGGTTGTGGTGCAAAAATTTTAAAAAAAAAGTGTATTTTTGGCCAGAGTAATAGTACAGCGGTAGGCCATTTGTCTTGCACACAGCCAACCCAGGTTCAGTCCCCAGCATCCCATATGGTACTTGGAGCCTGTAAGGAGTGATTTCTGATTTTTGAGTCCAGAGCCAGAGGTAAACCCTGAGCGCCACTGAATGTGACCCAAAAGCCAAAAAAAAAAAAAAAAGATCTTTAGGGGCAGGAGTAATAAATAGTACAGCAGATAGGGCATTTCAACGCCCAGCTCCTAAACGCCACCAGGAGTAATTCCCGAGTGCAGAGCCAGGAATAACCCTTGAGCATTGCTTGATATGACCCCAAAACAAAGAAAAATAACAACTAGGATAGATGATAAAATACATAAATTAATATCATTAATATATTGACAGAGAGCATCAATATTAATCCAGAATTTTCTTTAAAGCTTTTACTACACATTGTAAACTTTTTTGTGTTTTTTTAATAATCATAGATATAGTGTTATATACTATAGAGAAGAAATTCACTATATGATTTCAAAGATTTCTGTGTGCTTCACCAAGTTATATTGTTTCTTATTTCTCTTGGTTAATCTGGGGAAGCCATACCTAGCAGTGCTCAGCAGTTCTCATAGGCATATGTAGTGCCAGGAATCAAACTCAGGACTTTACACATGTAAGGCATTTGCTCTGCCACTTGAGCTACAACCGCAGTCCTTTTTTATAGTGTGTTTCTATGGATACTTAGCATTAAATACCATATATCCTCAATCAGTGACTCTACTTACAGTCCAAGGAATGTCATTACTCTTAAGATTTAGATCTAGTAACATCTACCTTATTTTAAGAGACACAGTACTATTTTAAGGGAAGATTAACCATAGAGTATCTTTTATTCTCATCTCAACCATCCCTTAATGAAAAAATATCAACTTACTGTTTCACTACCAGGCTTCCAACCAGCAGGGCACACTAAAAGCAATAAAACAGACAAGAGAGAGTTTAAAAAATACAGTTCAGTTCTCTTTAGTAAATCTTGGTTTTTCTTTTTTTTTACAAAACAGCATAGTAATCAGAGGATTTTCATGAATCTTTTTCTGAAAAGTGTATTTTTCTAGGTCAGTAAACATGCACAGTTTTCTTATGTAATATGTAAATGCATCAAAATATATACCCAAATACCAAATATAATTTATTACAAATATAATTAAGTGGGGCCCGGAAGATAGCATGGAGGTAAGGCGTTTGCCTTTCATGCAAAAGGTCATCGGTTTGAATCCCGGTGCCCCATATGGTCCCCCGTGCCTGCCAGGAGCAATTTCTGAGCACGGAGCCAGGAGTAACCCCTGAGCACTGCCGGGTGTGACCCAAATACCAAAAAAAAAAAAAAAAAAAAAAAAAAACCAAAAAAAAACCTAAATATAATTAAGCAAAAAAGAAAATATTGGCTGCCTGCTCATAGTTCTTCGAATAAAATTCTTTAGTATAAATAGGTACTTAACAGATGTAAAGTGTTTTGCATTCCAAGGCCCAGGTTCAACCCCAGGTTAGCACACAGTCCCCTGAGCACCAAGCACAGAGTTGGGAGTAGCCACTAACACTACTCTGTGTGAAACCCCTCACAACTTTGGAAAGAAAAGGTACCTTCTCCATGTTTGTCAGTGTACTGGAATGCTTGAACCAAACGTAGTGTCTCATCCACTGATCTACCCACAGGAAGATCATTCAGTGTAATCTGTCTTAGAGTTCCTTTGTCATCAATAATAAAGAGGCCTCTGAAAAACAATAGTGTAGATGGTTTAGAGAGATAGTACAGGAGTTAAGGTGTGGCCTTGCATCCTGCCACTTGAATTTGACTCCTGGCACTGAGTATGGTCCCCCAGAGCACAGAGCCAGGAAGAACCCCTGAGCACTGCCTTGTTAGTGATGTTCAAAAACCTAAAAAGGTAAAGATGAGGTTATTTTCAGTTAAGGAATTTATCATTACTATGAATCCCTCTACTATCCACACACAGGAAGATACATAAATAAACAGAATTAGTAGCATACGACCTATCTACCTAACTATACACATAAACAAATCCCTATATCTAGACTTACCAACTATTATTTAGAACTGTCATGCTAAACAATAGTTTGAATATTGTTTTTATTTATAAAAAAGGTAATATTTATTAATAAAAGTTTTACTGGGAGGCCATACCCAGTGGTACTCAAAACTTCTCCCTAGTTCCACACTCAATGATCACTTCTGGCAGGCCCAGGGTATACCAGAGCTCAAACCCAGATCAGCTGTGGTTCTCTCGGTACTTGCTCTATCCACTGTACTGTCACTCTGGCTCGATA
>PVKC010028969.1:0-15219 GCA_004027635.1 Crocidura indochinensis
AGAGAGAGAGAGAGAGAGAGAGAGAGAGAGAGAGAGAGAGAGAGAGAGAAAGAGATAAGCAATTCTCTGCTTTAGTTAACCAATACTGAAAGGTTTTCAAAATAAGGATCTCTATTGGAAAATAGAAACAGTTTACTTCCTGGTGTTGAATTTGTTTACTAATAGAGTTTTGAGCTAGTAAAGGTAAGATTGACAGAGAGGACCTTTTCACTTATTAAGTTATTAAGTTTACCTTGGCTTGAAATACTATACCTAAAAAACTCAGGTCAAAACCAGAATATTTAAGCTAGACATTCCTAGAGACTTGGCTAAGAATAGTGGCCAATACATTCCCATTTTGGGTTGATATTTTTGCAAATGTATTCTTCACTTAGATGAATTCATTTAAGGATATTCACACAGCCACAAATAAAACATTTATCTTCTAAATATCTTACAATTAAATCTTCTCATAAAACAAAATAACTGCAAACTACTACAAAACAAAATACTACAAACTGGGTAGTTCTAAGCAACATAAACTTATTTCTTATGGTTCTGGAAATTAGAAGGCTAAGATGAAGGCATTGGCCATACTGATGCCTTGTGCGGATTTGCTTCCTGGTTCATTAAGTGGTGACCTGGAAGCAGTCTGAAGTCTCTTTCATAAAGACCGTTTACACTAATCATGAAGGCTCTAATCTTATGACCTAATTATTTCTTAAAGGCCTTATCTCCCAACTGTTTCACACAGAAGATTTGATTTTTAGCATATGAACTTAGAATCAGAACTCAATTATAGAATTTATAACACTAGGACAAACATATGAAGCAGAAGAAATAAAATAAATCTGTGATTTGAAAATCAAAATAAAATTCAGGACATGGGGTTTAAATAATTAGTTAAAAATAAAATTTACTGTTTGTTTTGACTTTCATAAGTTGCTTTTTTTTGGAGTGGGGTCACACCGTCAGTGCTCAGGGGTTACTCCTGGCTCTGTGCTCAGAAGTCGCTCCTGGCAGGCTCTGGGGACCATATGGGATGCCGGGATTCGAACCAGGGTTCATCCTGAGTTGGTTGCATGCAAGGCAAACATCTTACTCCTGTGTTATTGTTCCGACCCCTCAAAAGGTTTAAGGTGACTTCAACATATCCAAATATTTGGCTCTTTAGGTTTAGGCTATATTGGGAATTTCAGAGTTAATTTTGGCATTTGCATCTGTTAAGGCATTGTTCTAAAATGTTCAAGAATATCAAGAATAGAAGCTGGAATAGTTTAAAGTTAAGAGACACTCTTAGTTAAAAATCTTAATTAAATATCACATTAGATAACTTTTTATTTATTCATAATTTGGATTTTTTTTACATTGGAGTCCACTGTGATTACCAGAAGGACACCAATATCACCAATTTAGTGAACAATGCGTTTGTGTATAGGAGGCAGATCATTGTTAGAGGATGATTGGCAGTTGAATAGTTCAAATAGGTTGCTTTGTGGTTACCACCATACTCTCTTACCTGCTCCCTCACTGTGACCCAACAGTTCAGCTTCTAGGTTGGAAGGACTTGGGAAATTGTCTGTGATCAGTAACAGGAAGTACTTCATGTTCCCTCAGAATAATTATCTGGCAATTGTTCAGTGCTGCTATTATCAGTTATCACCATTATATTTTTCTATGAGTCATATCAAGTCCCCATCAGTTTTTTCATTATTATTCTTGAATGAAACAGGGAAGTAGGGAAATAAAATGGAGAATGAGGACACGATGGAGATATTCTAGGGAGAAAAAGAGGAAGGAAAAGCATGGTAGCTTGGAAGAAATATTTGAAAAAGAATGACAGACAATGAAAGAAAAAGACTGATAGGGGAAAAACAAACAATTTGGGCAGTAAAACCAGAGGAGTATGTGCTTTTTTTTGTTCTAATAAGACCCAACTCATTTCCTTGTTGCCAGTTTGTTCATTTCCAGGATGTTGGAGGAGGAAAGGTGACAAGATATTAGCAGCCACTGCCTTACTCACCCTAGCAGCTCTAATCTATAAGAACTTAAAGGCCATGACCACTGTGGAAACAGTGTTTGGGCCAAGTGACAGAGAACCAACACACCATGACTCATTCTGGCACTGACTTGGCCTTATGAAAGTAATTTAGTTCTGCAGGGCTGAGCCGAGTCATAATTAATAACAGGATACCTGTTTATATACTTGGTTCAGTATTACCAACAAAGCGCTGCCCGAGGCAGATTCTGGGAAGTTGAACAAAGGCAGAAGGAAAGAGGAGCCAGAGAAAAAGAAGGGAGGTCAGTCAAAGGTTCCCGACTTCCTTTAGGTTGAAGGGAACTTCTAGGTCTGAAGGTATAATATAGCTGTAGTTCAATGGGATCAGTATTTCAGTAAAGTTTGTTTTGTTCCAGACAGTGCTCAGAGTATTCTGTACCTCCAATGATCTGTTTGAATTACTGTGCAGTGATACCACTGTCCTTTTTCACTGAGTTCTGGATATAGCTTGCTTGGTGTAACGAATTTAATCTCAGATCTCTGGGACTTGAATTCTGATGATTGTTTTTATCTTCAAAATTAATGTTAAAATTCAGGTTGTACTTAAAAAGGCACAACCTGTTTCTGTATTTAAAATCAATTATTTACCTCTCTCTTCCAGCTTCTAGCTTTGAAGTTCCCAATGTATCAATCTATTCTTCAGCCTTGCAAAATACTCATTGATTTTGTAGCGGGAAGAAAATGGAAGGAAATGGACTTTGAAGTCAAAGAACTCTGGCCTCAAATTCTATTTCTACAGATCATTAGCTAGATGATCTGAGGACTTTGTAAAATTAGGATTATATCAGAGTTTTTGAAGATGAAATGAATATGAAAATATATGTGATCATGCTTTCCTCATGGAAACATTACATTATTTGGGTCTTAACATTTAAATAGAAACAGCTGATTCCAGAATTTTTTATAATTATGCTGTGCAGAACATCAGGATTCTGAGAGAAGTAGTTAATACCTTTTACAAAGACAATTTTACTGGTCAGGTTTATTGCCTTGAGTTGAATAGCTACCCAATATCCAACAACATGGAGCAATTTTAAATGGGCAAAGGAATTGCATATGGAAAGTAAAAATTAAAACTCCTGCCAGGTGCGACTTCTGAGCGAATAGCCAGCAGTAACCCCTGAGTGTCACCGGGTGTGGCCCCCCCCAAAAAAAACAAAACAAACAAACAAACAAAAAACAAAAAAAAGAAAGGAAAAGAGGAAAAATAATGGACTTTTTGGGGACCTCTCCTCCTAAGAAGATAGGGGGCCTCTCAGTGATTCTTGTGGTTCAATGTGAGGATCTGAGGATTCTGTGCTGCTCGGTTTCCATAAGAACAGAGATTTCCTGGACCACATCAGTGATTCCTTTTTTTGTTTGTTTGTTTTTGTTTTTGATTTTTTTGGGCCACACCTGTTTGATGTTCAGGGGTTACTCCTGGCTAAGTGCTCAGAAATTGCCCCCTGGCTTGGGGGGACCATATGGAATGCCAGGGGATCGAACCGCGGTCCGTCCTTGGCTAGTGCTTGCAAGGCAGACATCTTATCTCTAGCGCCACCTCGCCGGTCCCACACATCAGTGATTCTTGGGGGGTATTCAGGACTGCCACCAGTAACATGCAGGGGACCATTCATGTTTTACTAAGGATTAAATTGGGACTGGATGCATGCAAGGCATGTACCTCGCCTTAAGCACTGCACTATTTCTAATGACGCCTATATATTTTAAAATAATCAATGAAATAATCAATATTCACAAATTCAAAACATGAAAGAATTTTGAGTGCATTAAATTTTCTGTATAGGAAAGACATTATAAAGTCATATGCAAGTCACAGACTACAAGAAGGTATTTAAGTTATACTACCACCTAAAGATTAGTTTCCAATCTTACAGTATTTATAAAAAAAAGATGTAATAAAAATAGACATATAAATAGTGCATGAGGTAAATAGAGTAACAATTTGGAAAGGAGATGCAAACTTATTAGTAACTATGTTAGTGAGATTTTCTTTTCTTTTTTTTTTTTTTTTGTTTGTTCGTTGGGCCACACCCAGTGACACTCAGGGATTACTTCTGGCTATTCGCTCAGAAGTCACTCCTGGCAGTCACGGGGGACCATATGGGGAACTGGGGGATCAAACAGTGGTCTGTCCTAGGTTAGCGCAGGCAAGGCAGGCACCTTACCTCCAGCGCCACCGCCCGGCCCCCGTGAGATTTTCTAATTTGTTCTTTTATTAAAAATTTTATTGAGACCAATGTGAATTACAAATCTTTCACAGTTGTATTTCAGGTACATAGTGACAGTAAATTAGGGCCATTTCCACCATCAGTGTGGACCTTCCTCTACCACAGTTCCCAGCATGCACCTCAGACCTACACCCTTAACCTCCTGAACTGCTAGTGTAACAGGTATATTTTTGTGTATAGCTTGTTATAGTTTGAGTCTCTTGATTCTATTATCGTTAACTTTAGTTTAGGTATTTAGGTCTGATCATTTTTTATTTCCACTCAATGCTCCTAAGACCACTTCGCCCCTTGGACAGGTTGAGTCCCATCCACATTTTTTTCCTCTCAATTTGTAGAAAGACATAAGAATATGAGGCATAACAAGATGATTCATGTTCTATGGTTCTGCAAAAATAAAAATGGTGGGATCCCCTATTCAGAAGCTATAAGTATAAATACAATTAAAAGAAGAAAAAAAGGAGGGGAAGCTGTGGCAAGGTTATGTTTGTTTGTTTGTTTGTCTTCATAGGTGCAGTAAATGTTGGGGAAATTAGAAAGGAAATTCCCTTGGCCTAAGAGATGCAGGGTGTCTCTACCCTTGAAGTATACTGTCATGAAATTGACTACAGGCTCCCTACATGTTGGTTGTCAAAACCAAGGTCTTCCTTTATGGTGTCAGGAAAATTTCCACTCAGTCATGGTTGTCAAAGTCAGTCCAGTCCTTTGTAATTAGAGATCTTGATTTTTGCACATATCTTATAAAGTGGGATTTTTGTCAGGAAATCCCAAGAAACTCCAGCTAAACTAAACAAAAATAAAGATTTTAGCAAGTAGATAGAGTTTAATGTTATGACTTTAAAACTTAGGAGGGGAATTGTGTTGAAGGAGAGGACACTTGGGTAGAGTTGAGTGGCTGGGTTAAAGAACAGGACACTATAGTGTGGTACTGGAATGTTGTATACATAAAACCTTATCATTAGTAGTATTGTAAATCAAGGTGCCTAAAGATATTTAAAATACTTAGATTATATTTTATAAAGGTGGTCAAATAAGTGATAACAGCAATGTTAGCCATTCAGTAAATATTTTTGTTCTGGCCTAGTATGCAAGATATTACATTATTATGTCTTGAAGTTAGGTTTGATCGGATCACTTCTTTTGATTAATGAGATGTAAGTAGAAGTGATGTATTTCACTTCCTGGTGAAAGCTTTTAGACTGAGTACAGGACCAATTATACACTTTTTCATTATCTTCTGGTAATAATAGTCTTCCAGATCATGACTGCTCTGTCATTGTGGGCCTGGAGAGGATTTAAATTAAGGGGTTGTACCTCACATGTGCCCAACATACAACAAGAAATGAACTTCTTTAAGTTTTTTCAGTTGAGATCAGGTGCAGAATGGTCCGGCCTTAGACTAAATTTTGTTTTCAGTTTCTGAGATGGGTGCGTTACATGTTCAGCATTCCATGGTCTATTCAGAGTCAATAAGGTAATTTTTGCTAAATATTTACTATGCTCCAGGAACTGTTCTAAGTGTCTCTTCATGATGCTATAATCATTGAAATAATCCTATGAGTTAGGTTTTTACTAGAATCCTTGATTTTATAGCTAAGTGGATTATCCCCTAGAGGTCCAAAGAAGTAACTAGCTTTATGGCAGATCCAGAATATGCATTCAAGCATTTTGGTTTTAGTACCCCAGCTGTGCTGTTAATAACTTGGTAAATTCTCTTCTTTAGAAATTGTATGATGAAAATTTTATGTCAAGTTGGAAATATCGCTCAGCAGCAGACTGCTTGTCTTGCTTGTGAAATCCCTGAAAAAAATTAAAGTTTATGTATCATTTATAATGAATAAAATTATATAATTTGCGGAAGAGAAATTTATAAGAGATTAATGCCTTTATAGAGAAAATTTTAAATCTTTAATAAGAGAAGTATTAAATGAAAGAAAAATGTAGCATATTGTGAGACCACAATTTTTAAATCAGAATAAACTACATTAGAAAGATGAAAAGTACACCACAAGTTTATCTTTAATTTCAATGTACTTTCAATAAAAACCCTTAATTTATTATATATATATATATATATTGGGGTTACTTCCAGTTGTACTCATGGCTTACTTCTGGTTCTACACTCAAGGATCATTCCTGGTGGGGCTCAGAGGATCACATTGGGTAGTGCAGATTGAACCTAAACAGCCATGTGTAAGGAAAGTGCCCTATATGTTATACTGTTTTTCCACACTCAAATTCTAAGTTTAAAAATTGATTTGACAAACTAATGCTAGCTTTTAGTTTATTTGCTTGGGTTTTATTTTGTTTTATTTTGGGGCTGTATCTGGCTATCCTCAAGGGTTATTCCTGGATCTACCCACAGGAATCACTCCATATGGTCCTAAGGTGACCATACAGGTTGCTGGAGATTTAAGCCAGGTTGACAGTGCAAAAGGAAAACATTTTGCCTGATCTGCTACTGCTTTTACCTGACTAATGCTAACTTTTATGTGTTAATGAAAATGATCAATAACCAAGTATTGAATAATAATGATGGGTTTGACTTAGATATGAACACTTCTGTAATTCAAAGGAGTGAAAATGTGATGCAAAAATAAAAATATAAATCAATTGAAAAAAAAAAAGGATTTAAGAACCAAAACATTTACCAGCCTGATTCCATGTCTCTCAATCAGTCTTAATCCTCCTGCCATCTTTTTTTTTTTTTTTTTTTTTTTGTTTTTTTTTTTTTTTGGGCCACACCCAGTGACGCTCAGGGGTTACTCCTGGCTATGCGCTCAGAAGTCGCCCCTGGCTGGCCTGAGGGACCATATGGGGCACGGGGGATCGAACCGAGGTCCGTCCAAGGCTAGCGCGGTAAGGCAGGCACCTTACCTTCAGCGCCACCGCCCAGCCCCAGCTCCTGCCATCTTTTGTTCCATCACAGGTCTGTGTAGGTGTGCAGCGAGAGGGACCCTACAGTCCCTACCATCAAATGCGGCCAGTGCTGCTGAGATGTCTTCCCTTATCCTGCTTCCATGCTATGCAATGGTCCTGATCCCCTGCCATCCTGAGCCCTCTCTCAGGTTTATGTGTGTGCGGAGAGAGGGACCCTCTTGTTCCTACCATCAACCTTCATCTTCCCAAGCCACATGAAGACATTTCAATTTACATCATATATTTCCAGGCAAATTGGACCCAACGCTTTTTTCTTCTAGAAAATATACAGCTCAAAAATCAGTTTAACAAGCTAATTAATTAATTCGGAATTTTTTTTATTATACTTAACCTTGCGTGTTAGGAAAACAACTACTAAAGCAGATTTACCTCTAGCCAGCTTTGATACCATCAGTATAAATGAGGACCTAATATCAACACTTAATGTTTTAGCAACAGAAATCAAGGAGACACTAGCCTGTGAAATTAAGAGATCTATAGATGAAAAATTTAACAAATTTAAAAGAAGAACTCTTTTAGAAGTAAAGAGCATCCATGCAAATGGAACTTAAGAAACTAAAAAACATGTTGGCAAACCATAGTAGTGCAATTACACAAATGGAGAACCACATAGATGAACTTGAGAACAATTTACAAGCCAACATTGATAAAGATGTCAAAAAAGAAAAGAGAAACAAAAAGTGGGAGAAAATGTAAAGTACTTAATGAACAGAGACAAAAGAAAAAAATCTTCAAATTATAATATAACCAAAACAGAAGGGAAAAGAGAAAGGGAAGAACAAGTAGTGAGGGAGATGATAGCAGAGAATAATTCCACTCTCTGGAGAGACAATACTATACATATCCAAGAGGTGAAAAGAGTCCCAAACAAAATAGAGCCTAACAGAACAACACTAAGACATAGTAATCCAAATGGTAAAAATCAAAGAGAGATATGGACTCTTAAACAGTAAGGAGAAGAAAAATCTTAAGTATAAAGGAAAAAACATAAGAATCAAGCCATATCTTCCATGTGAATCAACACAGGCAAGAAAAGAATGGAATTTCACATTCAAACTTCTAAATAAAAGAAACTTTCTAACTAGAGTCCACTACCGAGTTATAAAATTCTCATTTACATGGGAGGGAGGGTTAAAAACATTTCAGATATAAAAAACTTGAAATATTCATGGTACCCAAACTGACTTTATTTTATTTTATTTTATTTTTTTTGGGGGGGGGCACATCCAGCGGTGCTCAGGGGTTACTCCTGGCTATCTGTTCAGAAATAGCTCCTGGCAGGCACGGGGGACCATATGGGACACCGGGATTCAAACCAACCACCTTAGGTCTTGGATTGGCTGCTTGCAAGGCAAACATCACTGAGCTATCTCTCTGGGGCCAAACTGACTTTAAATAAACTATTCAAAGATCAATTATATAAACCAAATGCCCATTTATAATGGCAATAACCCAACACAATTAAATGGCTAACAGCTGTTTCTGTAAATAGTTTCTTAGATGTCAATTGACTAAAGTAGTCAAACAAAAAGGCACAAAATAGTGGTTCAGGAAACAAAATCAAGACATCTGCTGCCTGCAGGAAATATACTTAAAAGTTCAGGATAGACACAGACTCAGAGTAAAAGAATGGAAAACAATTATACAAGCCATTGGAAAACAAAATAAATCTGGGGAAGTCATAATTATATCAGTTCAAACTTCATTTAACGTAAATAAATAACTTAGAGACAAAGATGGACACAGCTTACTGATCAAGGAAACAATAAACCATTAAGTACTAACTCTGATCAATATTTATGTACAGAGTATTTTTGTAGAGTCAACAAAATATGGAAGGCTTTTGCCACAAACCTAGAGAAACATATGGACTGAAACGTGATAGTAGTGGGAGATTTCAACATGACATTATCACCATAGACAGATTTATTAGGCAAAACACTAGCAAAGACATAAGAGCCTTAAATGAGGAACTAAATGAACTATAACTAATGGATGTATACATGGCCTTTCATCCTACAAAAGCTGACTATGCATTCTTCTCAAGTGTACATGGAACCTTCTCTAGGATAGACTCCATTTTAGGACACAAGTCTAACTCATATAAAGTCACAAATATAAGACTTATACCAAGCACCCACATGACACAGAGATCAATATTGATTGCAAAAAAGAAGATGTGGAGAAAAATCTAACACCTAGAGATTAAATAGCATACTGTTCAACAACTGCTACATTAAAAAAAATCAAGGGAGAAATAAATACACTGAGAAAAATGATAATGAAGAAACAAATTTCCAAAATCTATGGGACACAGCAAAAGCAGTAAATAAGGGAAAACTCATAGCAATACAGGCCTACATTATGAAAGAAGAGAAAGACAAAATCAACCATAAAGGAACACCTTAAATATCTAAAAAAAAAACCAAAAACAGCAAATGAACCCAAACGCATGTAGAATGAAAGAATAACAACCAGACAAGAAATCAAATATAAGAAATGAAGAAAAATAATACAAAGAATTTATGAGACAAGGAGCTGATTTTTTGAAAGAATAAACCAGATAGACAACCCGTTGACAAGACTCACAAGGAAAAAAGATAGGAAAAATACTCAAATAAGTTAGATCAGAAATGAAAGGAAATGAAAGAAAATGTTAGATTACAACAGGACTCCAAGTAATCCAAGTCATCATAAGAGCTTATTATGAACAGCTGTACTCTTTTAAGCTAGAGATCCTAGAAGAAATGGACAGATTTCTGGAGAAATATTTTCCCCATACTGAAGGAGGAGGAATTATGTAGAAAGCCTAAACAGGCTAATCTCAAGTAAGAACATTGAAACAGTAATTAAGAAACTCCGCAAGAATAAAAGTCCAGGACCAGACTGGTTTATGGGTGAATTTTATCAGACTTTCAGAGAAGAGTAACTACCAGTGATACTAAGACTCTTCCAAAATATTAAAATGATAGGAATCCACCTTAATACTTCTGTGATGCTAATATCATGCTCATTTCCAGAGCTGACAGATATACTACCAAAAAAGAAAACTACAGGCCAAATTCACTAATGAACATTGATGCAAAAATCCTTAACAAAATCTTGGGGCTGGAGTGATAGCTCAGCAGTAGGCATTTGCCTTGCATAAGGCTAACCCAGGACGGACTCAGGTTTGATCCCAATGTCCCATATGTTCCCCCCAAGCCAGGAAGCAATTTCTGAGTGAATAGCCAGAAGTAACTCCTGAGCGTCACTGGGTGTGTCCCCCCAAAAAAAATCCTTAACGAAATCTTAACAAACCCAATCCAACAACACATCAAAATGATTATATATCATGATGAAGTAGCTTCATCCATTGAATGCATGTATGAATCAATATACAAAATCAATCATCATCATCCACCACATTATTAAAAGGAAGGATAAAAATACATAATCATATGTAATAAATAAATCATATATAATAAATAAATCATATATAAACTACATAATCATATAAATTGATGCAGAGAAAGCATCTGACAAAAACCAACACCCATTCATGACAAAAAACCTTGCAAAATAAGTGTGGAAGGAACTTTTCCCAAAACAGTAACAGCTATCTATAAAAAGCCCACAGACAACATTATTCTTAATGGTGAAAAACTGAAAGCAGTTCCACTAAGGTCAGGCACTGGGCAAAGATATCGATTGTCTTCATTCTTATTCAACATGATATAAGAAGTCATAGCAATAACAATAAGACAAGGAAATGGAAGGACATATATTACCAAATGTCATCAAAATTACCATCTTTCCTAAACTACTATATAAATTCAATGCAATTCCCTTCTAATTCAGACCACAATCTTGAAAGACTTAGAATAATCAATTATAAAGCTTGCATGGAATCTAAGAAGACCTAGGATAGCCATATCCATATTGAAAAGCAAGAAACTGAATGGCATCTTATTACCTAATTTGAAGCTCTACTATAAGCCAGAGTGATCAAAACAGCAGGGTGTTGGAACAAAGACAGACCTTCAGACCAATGGGTCATAACAGAATATACAGTGAAAACTCTAAGTATATGGTCAAATAATCTTTGACAAAGGAGTCAAGAATATAATATGGAATAAAGACAGTCATTTAAATAAATGGTGTTGGAATAAGCTCCTGGGGTCCATCCTTGCTCCAGGTGTCCATCCTCAAACCCAGGGGTGCATCCCCCAGCACTCCTGCCCCCGGTGCTGAGACCCCCACTGCCCTCCAAGGGCCCCGGGAACACCCCCCTCCTTCAACCAGCTGAGGCCTCACCCTTCCCCGAAGCCTTTGTCCTTGCCCTGTGCCTCTTTTCCCATTTAGGGCTGGTGCTTTTGTACGGTGGAGGGGATAGCCCAGAGCCCAATAAACAGCATCCCAACAACAACAACAACAACAACAACAGCCACAACAACATAAAAGAGAGACTAAAGATTAATCCATTTCTCACACCTTACACAAAAGTGAATTCAAAATGGATTATAAACCTTCAGATTAGACCTTTATCCATAGAATCAATTGAGGAAAACATAATCAGAGCATAATCAGGAGTAACCCCTGAGCATGAACTTGTGTGGCCCAAAATCAAAAAAGAGAACAATAGCACTCAAAGACTTAGACCTTTAAGAAGTCTTAATGATAGGATGCCAATGGCAAGAACGATAGCATCAAACCTGAATAAGTAGGACTACATCAAACCAAAAAGTTTCTGTATGACAAAAGAAACAAATTCTAAAATTTGTTTAGAAAACAGCTAAGTGAATGGGAGAAAATTTTTACACTCAGCACATCAGATCCAAGTTAGATATCTAGGATATACAAAGTACTCACAAAGGTTTACCCCATGAAACCTAAAAACCCCATCAAAAATGAGAGAGGAAACAGACACTTCACTGAGGAAGATCAACCAACAGACACAGGAAAAAATGTTTATCATCACTATCAAAAGGAAAAATCAAATCAAGACAACAACAAAATATTATATTATACTTATTAGGATGTATCAAAAATATAAAAAATATAAAAAACATATCAAAAATAGTGGGAACAATTTCTGTTGGTGGGTAATTGGTGAGAAAGTAACTCTCAACTACTGGTGGAAATGCTGCCTGGTTCAACCTCTATGAAAAATAGTATGGAGGGTTTTCAGTAAACTCAAAATTGAGCTGCCATATGACCCAACTAGCCTTCTTTTGGGTATCCATCACCAGAACAGAAAAACATTAATCCAAAAAATGTATGCACACTATTTGTTGCAGAACTCAGGTATGGTAGCTAATTCTTGGAATCAACATAGATGTCCAACAACAGATGAATAGATCATAGAGGTACATCTACACAATGGAATACTACATTGCTGTAAGGAATGTTGCAGTCATGAAATTTACAGCGACATGAATGGAACTAGAAGATATTATGTTAAATGAAGTAAGCCAGAAGAAGGATAAATACAGAATGACATCACTTATATGTGATATTTAGAATAACTGCATGAAGAAACAAAATGTTCTAAATAGCAGTTGTCTAAAACATCATTGTCTCCAAGTACAGCAAGGAGAAGGAAAGTGAGAGTAAGAGAACAAATGCAAAAGCTTGTATTCTCCTATATACTTCACATAGACCTAAAGCAATGTATACAGCTGTTTTGATTGAGCAGGTGTTCAATTAACTGCTCTTTGTAGTTGTCTACAATAATGTTCTAATGTTTTTATTCACAGAAACAGCTGCAGAATGCGTTTGGTAGCCATGAATGCCAACTACAGAGTTCAATATAATGTTTTAGTGTTGCAATTTTAATGTCTACAATAACTCTTTAATCTTAGTGTCTAAAGTGGTTCTTAGAGCTATAGGAAGGTTGCCCTAGTTTCACATTACAGTGTTATATTAGACTCGAAACACTGTATAGTATAGTAATGTCTTGACAGATATTCTAATCTATTAATTTTTCATATGATTATTTTTGCTAGTATGATCTAATAATGTTTATGTCCTTAGATATCATTGGAATAGTTAACTGCATGCCATAGACCCTTGCTACAGTGTTTTCATTGAGTATATTTTTGCAATTTATTTTCAATGTGGTTAGACAAAATTTCATGGATTAGACTCCTTTTACAGTGCTCATTGTCATATTACTTAGTATTCTAGACTTGAAAATCATGATTGTTTTAAGAATGTTCTATGCACAGTCTAATACAGGAAAGCTTTTTTTAGCAAAGTTTATCCTCACTAATGATGATTTGCTTAGAAAATGGAACTGTTCCCTTCTGACCTGCTGGTTCTATATTTTTTAAGGGCTGTGACCTGTTCCACGTGGGTCAGTTTTTCAACTGCAACCTATAGATCTATCTTCATTGTTTATTTCTGTGTGTGTCACCTCTATGTCTGTCTAATATCTATCTGTATTGTATATAACATCTATGTTGTATATGGTCCTTCCCCTGTTTTATATATATATATATATACATATATGTATATATCTTCCTTTTCCCTCTTTTCTGCTCTCCACTTTACAAATTCTTTTCTATCCTTTTACTTTCACCCTGATTTGTTATTTCTCATTAGTTCACCCTTTTTACCCTCAGTTCTTAATTCCTCAGGAGCAGGAACGTTCCCTCCATCCTGCTGCCAGCTGGCTCCCAAAGAGAAAGGACAGCCACCTAGTTCTCTTCTTGCCTCAGTCCGGGAAGAAGCTAGTCAGGTGCAATTGCAGCTGACTAGCTCTTGCCACCCCTTTTCTTTCTCCTCCCTTTGTTGTAGACTGTTGTTTGCTAAATAACAATCTAAACTTAAAATGAGCTTGCTATACTGGCAGGCCAGAGGACAAAGGATAGTGGTAGAAGATTCTCTCTGGGAACATTGGTTGACAGTGGTGGTGGGATTGGTCCTTATTCATTGTCTGTCTGAAATCTAACTATGAAGGACTTTGTAAATCACAATGGTTTCAGTCAATAAAATTTAAAAACAGAACCAGAACTTGTTTCATTTGATAAGGGCAATATAAATATTGGTAGAAGCAGGATAGGTTATTAAATATTCTATAATTCATATTTTACAAGAAAAATTTTCATGTACATACAACTGATTTCCATATCAACTAAAACCTTACATTTTAATGATAAAATAATAAAGTTTTTAGATTAAAATAGGACAATATTTTATTTAACATAGGTCAAAGTTTACTGTATATTTTGCAAAATCACAGACTAATTTGAAATATATGAATAAGTTTGATTATACTATACTCTGTAAGAAATAAGAAAACATATAATAAAAATCTAATAGAATTATCTGATATAATCTTTAAAATACATATAAAGAGCAATTATAAAATAATGACAAATATTCCCAAACTAATATAAAAATAGGCAGGCCATATAGCTAATGTATAGAAGGAGAAATAGAATGTCAATAAACACTGAACATTGTCAATAGTGTTAGCATTCAAGGAAATACAAATTAAAAACTGATTGCTTTGGGGGCCAGGCGGTGGCACTGTAGGTAAGGTGCCTGCCTTGCCTGCGCTAACCAAGGATGGACTGCTGTTTGATCCCTCAGTTCCCCATATGGTCCACCGTGCCTGCCAGCAGCGACTTCTGAGCGAATAGCCAGGAGTAACCCCTGAGTGTCACCGGGTGTGGCCCAAAAACCAAACCAAACCAAAACAAAACAAAACAAAAAAAAAACTGATTGCTTTGACATTGAAAGCCCATCTAGTAAGTAAGACTTTATAATTTTGATTTTTCTTTTGGTTTCTTTTCTGGGGGCATACTCTGTGATAATTATTGTTACTCCCAACTCAGTGCTCAGGAGACACTGTTGTATAACTTTGTGTGCCTATCACCCCCCCTGGATCTTCCAGGTGGGGTGATTAAGGAGTCAATAAAAGAGTTTGTAGGGGAGGCAGGAGAGGTCATTTTGACAGAACGGATTGTGAGGTGGAGGAGCTTGGTATTCTGTCAAAAAGGCTTTCTTGCCAAACCTTTTCACCCC
>PVKC010028970.1:0-15156 GCA_004027635.1 Crocidura indochinensis
TATCTGATTAAAAATTCTGATTTTCATAGTAAGGTTGAAATTATTTCCTCTATACCATAATAAAGTATCTTGTTCTTTCCTAAGCACCTTTAATCCCTGAACATTTTACTTAATTCATGATTGAAACACCAATCTCTAAAATTCCAAAAGTAGGATCTGCCTAATCATTGTACATACCTTGTGCATATAATATTAAGCTCAGATTTCCTTTTGATCAAACTGACTCATCTGTGCTGTTAAAGTTATTGAACTAGTTTGAGAATATCCCAGAAGGGATGAAAAACTTATTCCCTCGATCCTGACAGCAACTTTCAGGCTAGCCAAAAAGTTGTCTTTGATCTAAAATTTCTGCTACCTAATTTCTTAACCAGAAATCCACTATCTTGATATTTATTAAAGTAAATGTTTCCTATACCATAGAGTGTAGATTCTAATCAATCGCATTTAAAACATGTTAGAATCAGTTCCGAAGTGAAAAAGTAAAGAAACAAAAACATCAATCCTATTAGAGGAAATGACACTTCTTTTTCTTGTTGTTTCCTCTTAATGATCATTTGCAGATTAGTCAAAGAAAAGAGACAAAGACACACACTCAGAGAATCAAGAAAATAATTATCATTAGTGCTGGCCCAGCAGCAGAAACTCCCCCAAAAGCTGAGGATCCAAGATAGATTTGTAAAGGGTTTATTCCCAGGTCTTCTGTCATGGGAGTTCTCTCATGAATGTCATAGTACACAGAGAAGGTAAATGATATTGTGATGAACAATCCAGGCTTTCCTTCACAGGAATTAGACTTCCAACATGTAACCCATACAGGAATAAAGCTTTTCTTGACAGTCAGACATAGCTGCTTTATTTTTCTGCTGTCCTTCATTGTTTTTGACTCCTATTTCTAATATGACTTTTTTGGAGTTATGTGACCGCTAAGCTATTGTCTCTGCTTCCAGCTCACATTGTCACACTGACACGGTATAATTAAACTAATTGTTGGTGTTAAAAGATGATTCAGAGTCAATAAGAACCCCATTGTCTGAAAAAAGGAGAATTATTTTAGGCCATAATTTATAGCAATTTCAATTATTATTTCATACCAGAAACTTTATTTTTTATGAAATAAATTGAATTTCAACTAGTTGCTGGAATCTCTGGGAATTTTTGATGATTATCAGGTATTAAGAACTTTAAAGACCTTTTATTTTCATGGACAGAATTCTCCTTTCTTCTCATAACTTAATAGTATTTTATTTTTCAGATGTAACATACTTTATGCTTTTGCCTACTGAAGGAAGGACAATGTTGGTTGCTACTATTGTCTGGAAATTATAAAAAATACTTCCATAAATCTCCCTGTGCAGAGCATTTTGGAGGGAGGACATACAGTTTCAAGTCATTTTTTTGATAAATGTCAGGAAGTGGTATTTCTGAGTCATATAGTAAAAGTATTTTTAGTTTTGTAAGAAATTTTCAGACTGAGATGCTTTATGGCTGTGTATTATACATTCTATAACAGACTAATAATGTAGTTGTTCAATATTTCATAAATATTTGATTTTGTCAATTTGGGGGAATTTTTTATATTCTTAAAAATGTGGAGAGAAGAAAAGTGATAGTGGGGATTCTATTGTCAAGTTTTCTGATAGCCAGCTAGTTCTATTCTGCTTATGTTAAGATATTATTTAAATTATAGTTGCTGTTTTTTAAAGATATAAAATTTGTATTTATTATATGTTAAGATTATATATCATGATATTCAATTTTATTTATTTATTTATTTATTTTGGCTCTTGTACCGCATTCAGTTATACTCAGAGGTTAATCCTGGCTATGCGCTCACATCGAATCATATGGGATTTGGGGGACCATATCGGATGTAGGATATAGAACCCAGGTCCATTTAGATTAGCAGCATGAAAGGCAAATGCCTTACCACTGAGTTATTGATCCGGCCCCTATACAATGTAATTTCACTTTAACATATTCTCAGTTTAATCACGTAACAGAGCTATTTTTATATTAATTAACTCAATTCAAACCTTAGCTAAAAATAGAATTGCCTACATTTATTTTTTTTTAATTTTTATTTTGATTATATTGACTTACATATCTCTCACAGTAGTATTTTAGGTACATATTATCATTGAATCAGGGACCAAATTTGTCCTCCCTCCACCCCTGCTCTTTTTCTACAACCCATATTCCCCACCCATTTATTTTTTTATTGCTTGATCTAAGCTCCCTGGTTACAAAACTGTTCATTGTTGAGTTTCAGTCATACAATGTACAGCATCTTTCACCATTGCAACCTTTCTGTCACTATTGTTTCCCATTCCTTCCCACCCTCACTTCCCACCCCTGTCTTGCTCTAGGGCAGGCAAATTTTTCACTTTCTGTCTCTCTATCCCTCTACCTATCTTACTCTCTCTTTCTTCTTTTTGAGACTGGGGTTAGAACTACTGTTAATGGTTGAGTGCCTAATCTGTTAGTTTCTCCACTATAAGCACCTAGTTCTTGTCAAGAGAAATCTGTTCCTAGTATTCTATCAGTATCCTAGTAGAACTTTCTGTACTCTAGCGACATCCATAGCTATTTGTGGTGAACTTTCTATTCTGGACTGGACACCCTGACCTTTGTCTCTGTTATCTCTGGGTATTATTACCATACTATTTTTGTTTTTCTTACATCCCTCAAATGACTGATATTATTCCATATATATTTCTTTGGTCTGGCTCATTTAACTCAGCATAATACTCTACATGTACATCTATGCATAAGCAAATTTCATGACTTCATTATTCCTAATGGCTGCATAGTGTTCCATTATGTAGAAGTCTCACAATTTCTTTAGCCACTCATCAGTTATCCCTTGGTCATTTCAAAACTGATATTAACAACCACTGGAAGACTGTAATAAAGGTATAAGAAGAGGCAGACTAACAAAACAAAAGTAGTTGTAGGATTGTGGGTACTTTGGTGATAGCAGTAATGTTGCTGATCAAAACCATAAATTTGAATATTATTGTTAGTTAAGCTACAGTAAAATGTATTAATAAGATGTTGCTAAGACTACAACAAAATTATAAATAATTAAAATATATTTTATGTTTGAATATTAGAACATGCACTGAAGCAAAAGTACAATGGGAAAGGGGTCCAGCAGACCCAGGTTCAATCACTGGGACCCTTTATTCTCCCCTAAGATAAAATCCCTGTGCACAGAACCAAGATTATGTTGAGTATCTCCGAATGTGACCACAAAACCAAGAAAATGTTTTAAATAATTGAGCACTTAATACTAAAGTTTGTTAAAATTTACAATGATGAGACTTAAAATGATGAGACTTCCATTACCTTCCAACTGTCAGGGTGCCAGTAAGTTTGAAAGATGAGCATAAAAAGACTCAGTATAAATTCATATTTATTATTTTCTCTAAAATGTATGGTTTTATGGATTTGCTAACCTCCAGGTTAGCAAGCAGTGGAAGTGCATATATGGGATAAAGAATCTAAGTCCAGTCCCCACCATCCCATAGTTACTTGAAATCAATTTGGTTGACTATGATGGCACCCAACACTGTTGGCCTGAAAAGCATCTTACTGCTTGTTTGATCATGATTTAAATCTTCGATCCACACTACAGATTCAAATATTCCAAGGAGAAGCCCTGAGAAACCACCTGAAAAAATTGTTTGGAAGTGCACTTAAAACATAAAGATAAATTAAAATAAATAAATATTTCACTCAATTCTACCACTTTAAATTCCTGATTAGGGTTTGTTTTATCTCAGAGCCTTATTTTTCCAATTTGATTTTGTTCTCCTCTCTCTAGGAGATGTTACTATTTTAGAAGTTTTCTCTATAACAAAGATCATGTAGAAACAGAAATTAGTTCACAATTTAAGCTGTTTATCTAACCTCTTCCTTTAACTTTACAGAAATGATAAAGGTCACTGCTCTTCTTTAGTTAATGACCTATAATTACATTATAATTACCATGAAAACCACTTTTTCAGGTCAATCATTTGATTTACATATAATTATTTTCATGGCTTAACGAATGCACTGAAATTTATTTTATTCAGTGGCTGCTAATTTTTTTAAAGTTTTTATCCTCTATTATTCTAAATTCCCTTGAACAATTAGAGGTATATAAAAGTCTGTCTTACACCTTTTGCAGATTCAATCATTTCTTCTTAAGTAACTCATTTGCACTTCTAACCCTTCTTTCTCTGAAACCTTCATGTGTTTTAGCATTATATTTTTCCTATATATAATTAATTAATTTGTTTTTGAATTATACTTAGCAGTGGTTAGGGTTTACTTCTGGATCTGTGCTAAGGGATCAGTCCTGGCAGCAGTCAAGAAGTATCTGGAATGCTACAAATATCATACTATATCAGCCACAAGCAGAGCAAGCACCCTCCCACTGTGCTATCTCTCTCACCCCTTAGATAATTAATTTATAAAATTCATTAACCTGTGTTCTTAGACTAAGAAAACTGTAAAACATTATCCTTTTGAAAATGTTTTTATTTTGTTTTGGTGCTACAACCAGTGATGCTCAGTGTTTACTCTTGTTCTGCACTCAGGGATCATTCTTAGCAGAAGTCGGTGAACCATATATAGTGCAGAACTCAGTGAACCATATATAGTGCAAGGGACTGAATCTGGTTTAGCTGAATGCAATGCAAATGTCTTACCCACTCGACTAACACTCCAGCTCTCCTCAAAAAATTATAATTCATAATATGCTAATCATAATAAAATAAAAATCAAAGAATTAATGTGAAATTAATATCTTTCAAAAGTCAAACATTTTTCAAAGTAAAAAGAAATGAATTCTATAACTATTTCATTGTCTGCAAAATAATTGAAATAACTTCTGATAATTCACCATTTAAGGAAAACTATAAGGAAGTTTAACATTAAGTATATTTTTATTATTTTATTGCATAATTATTTTCTTAGATTTTTTGTGTTTGTGGTGAGAAAAAGAGAGAAAACAGTCAGGCCCAAAAAAAAATGAATCTGTTTTAAATTGATCTCTTCGTTGAACGTGACAACTTAAATACATTCTAATTCTAATGAAAGCCCTTGATTACCTTAATAGATTACCTTGCTAGCTTACCTAGCATTGGGAACAGAGAAAGGGATGTAAAAATGGGCTAACAATGACCTAGATAGAGGAACCTCTAAAAGTTTGGTGTGCAGAGGCAGGATCTCGGAGATGCAGGTACAATAGACTCTCTACATAAATACCATAAACAGTAATGCTACGACTATGTTACCTAAACTTTAATAATAAAATAAAATGTGAGTGTGGACATAAATAAGTAATCCAAATGTCTCCTTTAAATTATGTATTCTAAAAATTGTGAATTCACAAACTAAAGATAAGCAAAAATAAAAAATTAAGTAACTTCGGGGCCGAAGCGCAGCAATATGGCTTTTGCTTTGCATGCGGCTGACCCAGGACAGACCTCATTTTGATCCCTGGCATCCATATGGTTCCCCAAGTCAGTGATTTCTGAGTGAATAGCCAGGAGTAACTCCTGAGTGTCACTGATTGTGGCCCAACAAACAAACAAATTATGTAAATTTAATGATTAGGTTAACAAATTAAAAGTTTTCAACAACTGTTATAAAATGCAATATGAATTATTGAATAACTCTCTCTATAGATATTATGTTAACAGAAGATTGTTAGATGCATTTATTCTGTTATTTAATCAAAATGAAAGAATAATAATGATAATAATAAAAATTTAAAAATTAATGAGTTTTCTGTGTCTTTCTCTCTCCCTCTGTCTTATTTCACTCAGCATAATAGATTCCATGTACATCCATGTATGGAAAAATTTCATGACTTCATCTTTCCTGACTGCTGTATAATATTCCGTTGTGTATATGTACCACAGTTTCTTTAGCCATTTATCTGTTGAAGGGCATCTTAGTTGTTTCCAGAGTCTGGCTATGGTAAATAGTGCTGCAAGGAATATAGGTGTAAGGAAGGGATTTTTGTGTTGTATTTTTGTGTTCCTAGGGTATATCCCTTAGAGTGGTATAGCTGGATCATATGGGAGCTCAATCAATGGGTTTTAAGAAAAATGAAAGACATTCTTGCAATAATTTTCATAGACAAAAGAGAGGAGTACTGGAAGTCCCAGCTCACTTCATGAAGCTCACCACAAAAAGTGATGAATGTAGTTAGAGAAATAACTACATTGAGAATTATACTAACAATGAGAATGAACAAGGGAAGTAGAAAGCCTGTCTAGAGTACAGGCGGGGTAGGGTGGGGAGGAGGGAGATTTGGGACATTGGTGATGGGAATGTTGCACTGGTGAAGGGAGGTGTTCTTTATATGACTGAAACCCAACCATAATCATGTTTGTAATCAAGGTGTTTAAATAAGGATATTAAAAAAATTAATGAGTTTTGTTTTGGTTCACATCTGGTTGTTTTTCAGAGGCTACTCCCAGCATTGAGCTCAAGGAATCACTCTTAGCAGCTCCTAGAGGTCCAAGTGGTGCTGATATATTACTTGAGTCTTCCACATACATATCAGACAGTCATTCAAACTATTATATTATTTTTCTGGATTCAAATTTTTATCTTTCTTATTCTTTATTCTACACGTACGTTTTGTTCAGAAACCTTCATTATCTCAACCATTCAAGTGCTTACACATACGAAATTTTTCTTCTTGAAATTATTGCACACTAGAATATAGATGTTTTCCATATATTATCAAATCTCCATGATTTCTTTTTGGAGAGTACACTCAGTGATGCTCAGAGCATTCTTCTGAATTGAACATTCTGCTTGCATACTCAGTGGTCAACATTGGTAAAAGTAGGTGGAACCAAAGTTCTACAAACACAGAATCAAATACAGGTTGGCCACAAACAAAATAAGTGTCTTACCTTCAGTTCTGTTTTATCATGATTTCTATAGACCATTAATACAATATTCTCAATTTGTATAGTGATAGAAATATACATAATTTTTAACAATATCCTTCCCCGAATTTAGCCATATGTCACTTTATTTGTATCATGGTAAAGCTCACCCATTATAATAATAAAAATATTTCAAGTGGTTTTGTCTTGTTTGGGGATGTAACTCAGTGGTAAAGAACTTGCCTTGCATATTTTATACTTTAGACCTGATCTCAGGCATAACAAAACAAAAGAAAACAAAATAACGGTAGCAAATAAAAATTGTACTATCTTTAGATAAAATAAGACAAAGCAAAGATCTTATATTTAATACTAATATTTGTAATTTTTACTATCAGTCTTTCTGTGCACATGTGTAACCCCATGAATTTTCAGAAAAATCTATAAAAATTTATAAAAAAAAAAAGAACAATAAATATCTCAGCGTTTAGCCAAAAAGTAAGAAATTGATGTCATAAGTATAATATATGATATATAATTTTTGATTCATACCAAGGAAATAAACTTACTTTTAGTTTTACTACTTGAAATTTTATTTTCTTTAAATTTTTGAACTTTACTTTTAGTCATCAAAATTTATTTATAATTCACTTTCTTCAAATTCCCAATAAGGATTTCTTTGAATATAAATCCTTAGGTGGCCATTTCTTTATATAGTCTGTGCTTTGGATATTATATTCACTTCTGAAGTGTTAAACGACAAAATATTACCTTTTATTACATTACCAATTGCTTCCTTCCTTTTCTTAAATATGCCATTTTCATTTATGAGTTCTTGACATATCACATCACAGAATTTCTTTATTCTCACATTTTTCTTTAAGTCCTTCATTATTAATGCTCTCTCAATTTCTTAAAACTTTGACCCACCTCTCTAAGGAGTTCAAAAACACCAATGCTATTATAATTGTCACTTATTTCTGGGTTCTATAGAATTCATGTTACTGTATAATTGCTAAAACAGACAAGAATAAAGGGAGAGAAACCACTAAGCATACATGAACAGAATCAACTCTGGCCTCTAAAAACTAGCAATGAGCACTTTCATACAAAAAAATATTATCCATAAATAGTAAAACTATTATATCAGGGCTATATAGATGTAACTCTGAGAAAAAAAGCACATGCATGAGATTGTATTTGATCCTCAACACTGCAAAAGTTATTAGTATTAACATTATTATTCGGGGCCCGGGAGATAGCATGGAGGTAAGGCATTTGCCTTTCATGCAAAAGGTCATCGGTTCGAATTCCAGTGCCCCATATTGTCCCCCGTGCCTGCCAGGAGCAATTTCTGAGCACGAAGCCAGGAGTAATCCCTGAGCACTACCAGGTGTGACCCAAAAACAAACAAACAAAAACATTATTATTATTATTAAATTCTTATTCTTACTAAAATCAACTCAAAGCCTATAATTTAGAAATGAGCAGAACTTTAATTGCATGTGAAAATGAAGTTTTCATGAAATTGCAGTAAGGAGATAATTTACAAAGACTCAAAAGTGTTCCAGTGTGGATGAAAATTGCAAAACTAATAAAAAGAGAGCTCTTTTCTATACATAGTTGTGTTTTTAAAGTGAAAACAAAAAAAATTTCAAAAGGAAGGGATGTGATGGATATATGATGTGATGGATTTTTCTCTTCAAGGCTGAGATCTTGTACCATATATGATCACTTCAAGACACTACTATATCTTTAGGGCCTCCAGAATCCAGTGTCAGGAATTTTTGTAATTATTTACAAAATGATCAGGTAATGTATATCCACATAAGTTCAAATGCTTTTATAGTCTTTAACTCCATTTTGGAGGAACTCTAGATCAATTCCATTATTTTAGTTTTTACCACATGAGGATGCACTTTGTTTCTATCTAAAATTTATTGTATTCATCATTTTTTTTCTTTGCCAAAAAACAATGTATTTGGCAGGTAGATGTTGCTCTATCATGCTCATAAACCACAGATTTTTATGAAAGTCTTCTTTTTATAAATGTAAACTATATCATAGAACTTGGAGAATTAATGAGAAAAGAAAACTGTACTATATATTCTCCAAATATACTACATACTCAAAAAATAAATATAAACAAAATATAAATTTACTCCTCTCTCATTCTCCATTTTTCCTCTTTTTCCCCCACACCCCGTTAGTATCTCCTTTCCTTCTCCCATTATCTGCCTCCATGCATTATTTTCACCCAAACAAATACTATTTTGAAAAGTTATAAAGAGTCCATTAGAATGACAGAAAAGACAGAAGCTTACAGTATCCTTAAGATCCCAGCTTCTGTATGGGAAAAGTAAAGTGCTTCAAGAGGGACATTTTTTCTCAAAAATTAATATACTTTATTCTTTATTTTATCTTCTGATGCCTCTTTTTCTCTAGAATTTTTTTCCTCCTTAATTACAAATAATTTCAGAACTGGTATATAAGTGATCATACCATAAAATAAAAATATATTTTAGAAGTCTAAACTGTTAAAAAGTATTACATTTTTTAGAAGAAATTCTTCACAATCGGTAGTTTAATTTGTTTATAGAAACATAAAGCAGAACTTCAGCATAAGTTATGAAAGTATCATTACAAAACATTAAGATTATATAAAAATTCCTAATGGGTATTACATTTTAAAGGGACTACTTAGACATTCTATATGTGTATATATTTTTCATTCTTAGAATATCATAGATGTTTTAACTTTCACTTAAAGCTTCATGGAGAAAAATAAGAATATTGTTACACATTTGTTATATTCATCTTTTTGTTTGTTTGTTTTGTTTTGGAGCCACACCCAATGATGCTTAGGAGTTACTCCTGGCTATATGCTCAGAAATAGCTAGAGACTTGGACAACCATATAGAGTTTGTCCTAGGTTAGCGCATGCAAGGAAGATGCCCTACTACTTGTGCCACCACTCCAGCTCCTATTATATTCATTCTCAAGTAAGCTATTCTTATTTTAAAATTTACAGTTTAAAAATCTACTTGTAGGCTGTAAATATATATATATATATACATATATATTATTTTTAACACTTGCAAAGATCTGCCTGACAATCATCACATAAGATCGAACACTTCTCTTACTCTCAAAATTCTATTTTAGTGGGAGTAAGGGGAGATTTGGACCACACACAGACGTTCTCAGGGCTTACTCCTAGCCATGAACTCCAAATTATTCCTGGTTGTCTCTAAAGAAGCATAAGGATGGAATTCAGGTTGATTGAATGCAGGGCAAGTGCCCTAATGGCCGTAGTGTCTCACAATCCATCCACTCAAAATCCATGTACTCCTCCTTTATAGCTAATTTATCCTCAACTGCAGTATCTTGGATCCATTTACTTGTATTCAAAATATCTTTTTTATATTTTATTTAAACACCTTGATTACATACATGATTGTGTTTGGGTTTCAGTCATGTAAAGAACAACCCCATCACCAGTGCAACGTTCCCATCACGATTGTCCCAAATCTCCCTCCTCCCCACCCACCCCCCAGCTGTACTCTAGACAGGCTCTCCATTTCCCTCATACGTTCTCATTTTTAGGACAGTTCAAAACGTAGTTATTTCTCTCACTAAACTCATCACTCTTTGTGGTGAGCTTCCTGAGGTGAGCTGGAACATCCAGCTCTTTTCTCTTTTGTGTCTGAAAATTATTATTATTGCAAGAATATCCAGTAAATCATAGAAAATGAATTAGGGGGGCTGGAGAGATAGTATGGAAGTAAGGCGTTTGCTTTTCATGTGGAAGGATGGTGGTTCGAAAACCAGAAAAAAGAAAGAAAAATAAAGAAAGAGAAAAGAGGGGCCCGGGAGATAGCATGGAGGTAAGGCATTTGCCTTTCATGCAAAAGGTCATCGGTTCGAATCCCGGGACCCCATATTGTCCCCGGTGCCTGCCAGGAGCAATTTCTGAGCATGGAGCCAGGAGTAACCCCTGGGCACTGCCAGGTGTGATACCCAAAAAGTAAATAAATAAAAAGAAAGAAAGAGAAAAGAAATTGAATTAGGTATTTTGTGCCATTTTAAGAACTTTTTCTCTGATGCTAATGTACTTTGTGCCATTAATGTTGTGCTAGCAATAATTTCTTACTTTAAATTCAAAATAGTATTACTTTGTATGGATGTGCAAAGCTTGTTTATGCATTAAACTCTTGAATATCCCTGGAGCTGTTTCTAATATTTCACAATTATGAATAAAGTCAACATCAAGTTTTTGTACTTTTTGTATAAGCATATATTTTGTTTCTTTGTAATAAATACACACAAATTCACTTGCTAAAATATATGTATATATTTTATGTTTTATAAGTATGCACATTAATGAATATGCCAAATTTTTTATAAATTCTCCCATCATAATTAAATTTAAGTTATTTCTAGTTTATAAATACATTTTGTTGTTTTCTTAAATAGCAGTCCAGAAATATTATTTGATTATGAGTAATTGAGGCATTTATATAATCTATACTTTTGCCAACAGGAGTATATAATTAATCAAAAAATTGTATACACAAAATCCATATGAAACTGGAAGGTATCATGGTGGGTTAAATAAGACAATCACAAAAAGACAAATAGTTTATTATTTGGAATCTGAGATATTTAAGTTGCAGTAACCAGTTTCCATTCTATTCCTGATATATCTTTTCTTGTGCTTGTTATTCATAGACTGGAAGTACATCTGGCCTCTTACCCCTACCTGTTCTCCAATCAGCGACCTTTCTCTTCACAATAAAGACCTTAGACCTCAAGGAGAAGCTTTGGCAATTCAGGTTTCCATAGCTAGTCTATCTGCCTGCTGGTATAATGTGTTAGTGAACAGAGAGCTTGTGGTGGAAATTTCCTGAACCTGCTTTGTTCTCTTCAATTTTGCATGGATTATGTTCTGTTTTGACATTTGCTTCCATACCCACCCGCCCCAATCCAGAGGGATTGAGAATGAGTCTTCTACTTCAACTGGCGCCAGAACAGGTGCATCATCTACAACTAAAGTCATGTTCTCTGGGGTGATTTTATGATTACTCAAATGGATAATTTTACCTTGGATAAAGATGCTAGTTCTTACAGTGTTTGGACCTTCTACCCTGTTAAATCCTGTTATTTAATCTTTGAATATTAGTTGTATATTTAGTGTAGTTTCTAGGTGCTTCAGAATAGTGCTATCATTCTGTGTTTATCTTTCATCTTCTGGCTTACTTCGTTTAAAATAATATGTTCTAGGTCCATCCATGTTACTGCAAAGTCTGTGGTTGAATCATATCTTACTGCCATGTAGTATTCCATTGTGTATAGATACCACATCTTAATGATCCATTCATTTGTTGTTGGGCATTGAGGTACATCACACATGTACTAGGCAGAAGTGCCCAAAACACATGAAAGAGGAACATCATAAACTCTCGACCACACATTAAACCATAAAGAAACCAGCAACTGCAGAAACAGCAGCGTAGAGAGAACAGGTATGTAATCAGCCTGTTACTGCAAAGGCTCATAATAATCTCTTAGGAATTTTATACAAGGTTACAGGTAAAGAATACCATGGGAAATCACTGACTCCAAAGGAAGTATCTCAAAATAAAAGGTGTTAATGCCTTAAGCTTAATATATTTAAAGTAACCTCTCAGCTTTTCTGTTCACAGACATTCTTGGATACAAAGGATGGACAACCTAAGATGGCATCTTGGAACTAAGTCACACGAGATACCATACCCAGGTTGCGTTACAAAATTGTCTAGATAAAACTTTTTTTTTCTTTTGGTTTTTGGGTCACACCCGGCAGTGCTCAGGAGTTACTCCTGGCTCCATGCTCAGAAATTGCTCCTGGCAGGCACGGGGATCATATGGGGCACCGATGACCTTTGGCATGAAAGGCAAACGCCTTACCTCCATGCTATCTCCCGGATAAAACTTTTTTAACATACCCTTTATCTCTAGGGTATACCTTCTTTTAGGACCTAAAGCATGTGACCAGCCAGATCACCGAAGCAGCAACTGTGACCTGCAGACTTATACTACAGGGCCTACTCATCGAACATATTCAAGCAAAATAACATTCCCCCGCTCTTCTCACCTCTCTTCTCACTACTCCTTCTTCCTTCTTTTTCTATTTAATCTTATTTTCCCCTTTCTTCCTTTCTTCCCCTTCCAAATACTCTCCCCTATCCCCCTCCCAGGAATCTGATTACCCCTTCCTCCCTCAATCCCATCCAGATTTTCCAATTTATTAAAACTCTTCACCCTCAGTTCTTAATCTATTAGGCATCAAGACTGACCTCCTAATCCAACGAACCAGTATCCAGCACTCAACCAAAGAAACATCCACTCAAACCCACACCTCATCCCCCGCAGGAAAAGACAACCCTGCTGACTCATCCCGTGTGGTCCTCCCTACCAACTTTTCCTAACGTGGACTGTTGCTGGATACCTGATTTAGCCTAGTAGAATTGTTGTAGTAGATGAGTTCAGTTGTCTAATGAACTTTTGATAGGATAAGGGGCTTTCTTGGATCCCTACAAACAGCTGCCTTTACCCCTGATGCTTTGTAACTCTATAAAGTGACTGCATTGTGTGCTTGGGAGAAGGTGGATGAGGATACATAATTTAAATTCTGTTTTACAAAGATCCTTCAGGCTGCTTTGGAACCAAATGCAAAATTTCAGGGGAAACTGACAGATGCTATGTGGTGAGAGGTTAAATAGGTGAAAATACAACACCTCCTGACAAAATTTTAGCTTTTGAAAATGACAATGAATATTGTTAGGCTATTTTATTTCTCATTAGATAGAAGTTCTTATGGGATTGTAGAAAGTTTGGATTATTCAGTGCCGAGGCTTCTAGTAATTCTAGGAAAATTACTTTATTGACATCCTCCATACAAAAACAAATTCTGAGTAACCAGAATGGATTCAATTATCCTGTTAGAGGTTATGGTGGGAGACCATCCAAGGAGACCTCCAATGTGTGGCAAAGGATTCCATTGGCCAGAGATAAGTTTCTCTTCTTTTCATCCCTCAAGTAACTGGAAAGAGTAACAAACCCAGCCCCAAGACCTCCGGTCAGATGCTTTAACTGTAGCAAATGGGATTTGCACAGAGTCTGCAGGATTTATTCCAGACCTGTCCCCTAGATGTCAAGATCTAATCTTGGGTAACTGTGTCAGGAGCTATCTCAGGCCCTACAAAATCAAGGAATCTTTTCATCAACAATTCAGTTTCCCAGACCAAGCCAGGATAACTTAAAACTATATACTCATTAAAGCCTGCTAACTCAGGAAGTTGAGCATTGGAAATAACCTTTCCCCTCCCAAAATCAAATAATCCAGCCCAGTGCCCTTATAAGTTAAGATCTGCCATGAAAGGGCCAATTCCTTTAGGATTTGTGAGCTAGATAATGGGGAGAAGCAGTCTGACTTTTCAAGCTATTTCTGTTCATCTGAGAATTATAGATTCTGATCATGTTGAAGAAATAATAGATTTTATGTCTGTGTCCACATTTTGGGTTTTTAGAAAAGATGAAAATATAATTCAAATTTTATTACATCCATATGGTATGCACGACTGATCAAATTGCCTCTGAGTATAAGGTTTCTAAAGTACAAATTTTGAGGCCTCTGTTAAGTTTTTAATAGCCTTTACTGCTAAGTTTAAAGAATAAGATACTATATTAATCTCGAAATCAAGGGCAGGATATTTGAAGGCATGTTTGATTCAGGTTCAGAATTCTCTGTGATTAGTTTCCAACACTGGCCCCATAATTAGGCCTTGCAAAATATACAATATAAATTTTAGGAAGTAGGCAATGCTTTGTCTTCATCTTCTGTCCTTAGGGTTCTTGGAAAAACCTGGAGTACAATTTACTCTCATTTTGAACCATTATGCTGAAATGAAAAAGGTTCATTGTATGGCCTAAAAATGGAGCAACACAAGATTGGTTTAAATTTGATGACCAAGAAATTTCAGAAATAACATCATTTATGAAATCTCCAGCAGTATATATTCTCTTTTATAATTCAAAGAGACCTGTAACAACAAATACAGGTGTTTAGATTAAGAAGGTATTAACTAAATGTTTTTATAGATGACTATAATAATTTTCTAATGTTTATTTCCACAGAAACAGCTGTAGAATGTACTTGGAAGCCACAAAATCTTTTTTTGAAAGCCATAGAATCTTACCACAATGCTCACCATAA
>PVKC010028971.1:0-15367 GCA_004027635.1 Crocidura indochinensis
TCCAAGTCAGCTGCTGAAATTAAGCTTTATAGTATTGGAGTTAACCGTGTCCTTAGGAAATGCATAACTGGGATGCTGATTTCATCACAATTCTATCTGCCTGTACTTTTCCCAGGAAGTTCAAGAACCATAGGCTGCTCTAGAAACCCAAGTCATCAGAAAACAAACAAAGCAGTTCTCCTACAAAGCAAATTCCCCTTAGAAGACCTCAGCATCTGCTTTCTTGGGATGAAAGGACAGCACCTTAATCTGAAGTGAACTTTCTTTTTCTTTATATAATTTTTATTTAGATCAATGTGAATTACAAATCTTTCACAGTTGTATTTCAGGCACATAGAGACGGTGAGTTAGGGCCATTCCCATCACCAGTGTTGACCTCTCTCCTCCGTAGTTCCCAGCATGCTTCTACCACCCTTCCCAGCATGCCTCCCATACCTCCACCCTTAGCCCCCTGTACTGCTAGTATCACAGGTCCTTTTTGTGTATAGCTTGTTGTAGTTTGAGTCTCTTGATTTTATATTCATTGACTTTGGTTTGGGTATTTAGATCTGACCATTTTTGATTTCCACTCAATGCTCCTGAGACCACTTGTCCCCTGAGTCCCATCCATTTTTTTTTCCTCAGTTTGTAGGAAGACATAGAAATATGAGGCATAACAAGATGATTCATGTTCTATGGTCCTGTAAAAATAACAAAGTGAACTTTCAATAGTTCTCTCTTTCCTTCCCTTCCATTCATTGGGGAAGCATAATTCATCCCTCTTTGAGACAGAGACAGAATACAGTAGCTATGGTGCTTCCCTTGCATGAGGCCAATCCAGGCTCAATTTCTGCACTCCATATGATTCCCTGAACAGGATCAGATATGATCATTGAGAACAGAGACTGGAGAAAATAAGCTCTTAGCACATCTGAGTGTGGCTTCCCAAACAAAACCAAACAAAAATCCCTTCTACAGCCTTCTATTCTGATCCTTTCATCCTTCTGCTTCTAATCCCTTCTACTCCCAGACACCAGACTTCCACCATCATCACCAATCATATCATTGTCTTGTTTGTTTTCTCAGGACTTACTCATGAATATGTGCTCAAAGATCATTTTTGGAGAGCTTTGGAAAACCAGGTGGGATGCCAGAAATTGAACTTGGGTCCACCCCTCATGCAAGGCAATTAGTTGTTCTATCCTTGTACCCAAAGTTCAGCCTTCATATCATTGCTTTTGACCTTTTTTTTTCTCTTGATTTTGGGCCACACCCGGTGACATTCATGGGTTACTCCTGGCTATGTGTTCAGAAATCACTCCTGGCTTGGGGAACCATATGGCAGATGAAACTGTGGTCTGTCCTAGGTCAGATGCTTGCAAGGCAAACACTTTACTGTTGAGCCACTGGTCTGGCCCCTACTTTTGACCTTTTATAGAATTAATGAATGATTGATATACTTCCTTTTGCCTCCCCCAAATATACTAATGGACACCTTTTCCCATTTTTCCATCCTGGTGGTGGCTTATAAACTCCTAGAAGTCAAATAAAGTATTAAGACGATGACAACCACCTCTCTGATAGGTAAAACCAGTTTTCACTGAAAACTCTAAGAATAAAAAAAATAAAATCCTGTTTTACTAACATAAAATTTAAAAACAGTCTTCATTAATCTATAAGCTAAGGATATACATCTCTCAACCAAGGACTAGAACAAAGTAACCTGGACAATGTCCCACCTAAAGCTATTATATTTATCTGCTGATGGAGAAAATTCAGAAGTACAGATTTTTTACCTATTCTTCCAGTTTTTATAATACAGTTATTTCCAAGAACACTTAGTCAACATTGATTTAAAATAATAAGAGACTGACCTCACAAAGGCCAACAGGAAAATACAAAAATTATCTTTAAGGCTGGCATGATAACACAGCAGATAAGACACTTGCTTGGCACACCCAAATTTGCTCACCCAAATTTTACCCCATATGTCCCCCTGAATTTTACTATAAATGATATCTGGGTAAGCCCTGTGCATCACCAGGTGTGATCCAAAAATAAAGATATCAAAAAAGTTCCCTTTAAGTCTGGATATCTTGCATTGAAAAAAAGCCCTTGCTAGAGCATCATAACCCAACAAGAAAAAAGTCTTCTTGCATTATTTAAAAACCACATTTTCCCCTCTGCCCTCCTGGGAGCATGGAGTACATCTCTGCTGCATTTCTATCAGAATGGTAATGAGCATAGCTGAGAAATGCCATCCACAGCAAAAGTAAGATTAACTTTAACTTGTAAAACTTCTCATGGGAAATACTGTCTCCTGACTCCACCAAGTTAATTCATTTGTATCTCCACAGCAGACAAATCATCTCACCAGCAGCATCTCACCTGGATAAAAATCCAATCTATCTCAGTGGACACCTGACTGCCTTTTCCTATCCATGCAGAACTCCATTCAAATTATACTCAAATCATAACAGCACTGATTTGTTTTGCCAGCAAGACACTCTTCATTTTCCTAAAATTTTTGAGTAGCTTAGCACTGCAGTGTGTTTTATCCAATAATTTCTTCCAATTTTCCCCACTTACATCTTTTTTGCTCAAGAAATGTTTACATGAAAGGGGGTATATAAAATAGGCATACAAACTAAAATATTTGCTGATAATACATCATTCAAGCTTGATTTTGGAGACAAAGTTGGGAGTTAATTTCTGAATTCAACATCAGCTCTGCCACAAAGTGTAACCTTGGGCAAGTGACCTTCCTCTTGATCTCCTCCCTGGCTTGGCTTGAGTTTAAAATGACAATAATACTAGAACTTGGGTTAACATATGGATTAAGTAAGCTCTTGGATGCAGTATTTGAAATATCATTATTTCATTTAGGGTACTTGTAGGAAATGCTTTTCTAGATAGGCCGATCATTTTTATTCTTATCAAGGACATAGACTGTAGTCAAGTGGATATACTAACTGAGAAAGGGACTATGCACATACTGCCTGAGAATGGCAGGAAACCAGATCTTCTTTAGAGACCTCCTTCCTAGCCCCTTTTCTGTTATATTTTACATTTTATGAGTATTGGTAGAATTCTGATTCTGCTCTCCTGGACTTCTGATTGGCTTTCTACTGGAGAGAAAGGAGGAAAGAGAAAGAGCCCACCTTAAGGGTTCTTTAAAGAGGGTAAATACAAGCGCAAATTCAAATTTCATAATAATTCAAATTTCATGCTCTAGTGAAATTCCAAGGCAGAGTCACCTGTCCATCAAAAACAAAATACATCACTACTGTGTTTCTTATTCATGTTCTACATAGGAAAAATAACTGGGCCTATAATGATTTTTGCAAGCTAGAAAGGGGACAGAAAGGGAAAATTTTAAGGTCTTCCTCAGCCCTTAATATGTAAGTGTGAAGTCACCTTTTTTTAATTAATTATTGTATATTTTTTTTTTTTTGGTTTTTGGGTCACACCCGGCAGTGCTCAGGGGTTACTCCTGGTTCCATGCTCAGAAATTGCTCCTGGCAGGCATGGGGGACCATATGGGGCACCAGGATTCGAACCGATGACCTTTTGCATGAAAGGTAAACGCCTTACCTCCATGCTATCTCCCGGGTCCCTATTTTTTATCTTTTAAATCTAGGCTCCCACCTTTTTTATAGGACTTTGGGATATGGATTACTTTATTTTACCATATGTTCTCGCATTTTTCTACAAAATTAAGAAGAAAGGAATAAAGAAAGGGTGGAGACCAGGAGCCAAGTGGTCTCAGATGTATTGGCAGGGAAATATATAAAGACAGAACTAAATATCCAAGCCAAAGTCAACAATAATAGAATCCAGGGACCTAAACTTTAGCAATCTAAACTCAAAGGGGCCTGTAACACTGGCAGGCCAGGGGACAAAGGGTAGTGGGACAGATGTACCCTGGGGCCATGGGTGGAGAGAGGTTGACACTGGTGATGGGAAAGGCCCTGACTCATTGTAGATCTGAAATTCAATTATGAAGGGCTCTGTAGATCACAATCGTTTCAATAAAATAAAATTTAAAATAAAAAAGCATATAAGTGTAAACAGAGTTGGTTCTCAAGTAATCCTTACTTGATAAATTGTCAAAATCTTTTGCTTTTCATATTATATTATAAATGCCTGCAGCATAACTTAATTTGCACTGTTATATTTTATTTGCAATTACAATAGAATTATCTAAAGCAAACCATAAATTTTAACACCTTGAAACAAATATAATAAACCAAAAAGTCCTTAAAAAAACATATATCTTACTTTGACAACCAACACTATGCAAAGTCTTTTAACTCATTCTTAGGGATAGGACAAAATCTACCACTTCAGAGTTATTATATCTGAAACATTAAGCATATATGATATATTTCATCTATAATTTCTTACCCTTACATACATATACTTACTACCAAAAAATCCTGGTACAAGTCTCCTACTTCTCAGTACAAACTTTGTAACACCAACTTAAAGATATGTCTCATCACCAATAGCTCATTGAATTCACTAATTTCCAGGAACTATTTACTTCCTAATATACATGTACATTTAATATTAAATGTAAATGTCTAGGTTATGGTTTTTCCTAAATGCAACTTGCAGGAATAAGGAATTGAAATGTGCACAATTCAGATCCATTTCTTGGGGAAAATTCAAAATTCTCATTGGTTTGACAAAGAGCATAAATCTTCACAAAATTAATAAAAGTTTTAATTTTTGGAGGAGGAAATTTTAATTACTGAATTTCTAAATTTGAGCAATTTTTAAATTTGGTCATCGGGTGTATTTTCCAACTTTCCATCTCAAATATTTACTTATTTCTACTGGTTTGGAGACTCCTTGGGAACTTTTATATTATTTCACATGAATATTTCAGAAAACTCTTCTAAGGAAATTACAGTGAATTTTCATCTTTTATTTCTTTTTAGATAGTGTGTACCTAGGTATCAATGTTTTAGAATTCAATCAAGCTTCAAATAAATGTCAAATCATAACATGTTTAGTTCTGAAAGTTTACAGATTCTAAATATTTCCTTAATCTCATGAATTTAGAGATCCAATTCTCCAGAGAGAATAGGTAATTTAAAGAGTGAAGAATTTTGTATACTTTCATAGAAGACACAATCAGACATTACATAAAGGATTCACTTGGGTCCACTATGATAGGTTCACATGAATAAATACCACTTTAGAAATTTCTCTTGAGGAGCATAATCAGATGTAGAATTGATAAAGTGGGTGAGACAGTCAAGAAATTCCAGAAAGATATTCAAGTTGCTGCTTGGAATAGCTGGTTATAGAGGACAGAGTAGTTAACTTTGATCTTGGTCTTCTTAATAACTAGAATTAATTGATTTTATCTTGGTCTTCCTAATAACTGTAATAAGGAGAGCTGTCAATTATGTATTATACAGACATATTTCTCAGCAATGACTATTTTTTCCCTCTTACCACGTACTTACAGTGAGACAATCTGATGGCTGTCTTTACCACTACTGATTGGATCAAAAACAGTCTCTGGATTCAAGAGGGTGAGTCAGATTTTTGGTTCATTGAATCTGAAATTGAACAGAGCAATTCCAGGCAATCTCTATGAAGCCCTCGAATGGAGAAGGGATGTGCGTGTGTGTGTGTGTGTGTGTGTGTGTTTCTTGAATGGCCACTTTTTCACAGGAGAGGAAGGGAGAGAAAGGCACAGAAAAGAGAGAAAGGGGGAAAAGGAAAAAAGAGGGGGGAGAGGAGAGAGAAATGGATAAAAGAGAGAGGGGAAAGATGGAAGGTTGCTATTATTCCTAATCACTTTCCAATTAATTTGATTCCAGCCCTCCAAACACCTGGCATCTCCACTACACTTAGTCCTAGGAGTAATGCTTACATGTTCTTAGTAAATCCTCTCTTATACCCCCCCCCTTAAAGAGCTTAAATCGATTTGTTACTTACAACTACATTTTCCCTTTCACGAGAAGTAAGTAAATAAGCTCATAAATAAATGAACCTGATTCTCAAGGAGGATTCAGAAGAGGTTTCATAGGAGAAAGCTAATAGAAAATGTACAAATTTGAAATTTGGGTGGAAAAGATCTGACTTCAGAACACCAGCTAATATAAGACAAACTGACCGTGACAGTGATAGCAAAAACTATGTCAAGAATTACCTGTGGGATGCCAGAATTTCCTGGACTCAGAGACCAACCCTGTCTACTTAAAGTCCAGGGAGATAACTCAAGGGACTGGAGCATATGCTTTGAATGCTGGAAACCCAGTTCAGTCTCTGGCATCATATTAACCACAAGCCCAAATCCCCATGTAGTTGCTCAGGAGCTACTGAATGTGGCTCAGTCCCCCAGATCCTTACATACAGATATTTTTAAGTTCCTATAAATGAAGGCAAGTTCAAGAAAATCTTAATGGATAGGGCCAGAAAGATAAGTAGCTGGATAGGGTGTTTGCCTGCGCTCAGCTTTGATCCCTGGAACCAATTATAGCTTGTCCCCCATCTCTACCCTCAACCTAAGACTGCCAGGAGTGAGCCCTGAGCACCAGTCAAGAGTTAAGCACCACTGGGTAAGACCAAAAAATAATAAAGAAAATACTTACTAGATGAATGTATCCTCATTGTGGCCTAATGACCCATAAGAATGTCCCAACCCTGAATTTCTGCTCTTATGGGTCCAACACATTTATAAGAGTCATTAGCACATAAAAGGACCTGCTGAGCCTTTAATGAGTATCCCAGGAGAGAATCTCTAATTTCTCTACCACCTGTGCCTTAACTTTTCCAGGCAGCCCTGGTCCCTCTTCCTTCCATCCTTCTGAATGACTTTCCAAGGTAAGAGATTCCTTTGATTTTTGTCTTCCAGTTAAACCTCCAGTTGAGCCACTTAATTTCCCTGTACCTTCTTTCATATGTTTTGAAGGACTGGAACATAGTAGGTGTCTAAAATGGCTCACTACAGGGCTGGAGTCATAGCACAGAGGTAGGAAATTTGCCTCGAACATGGCTGTCCAGGATGAACCTGGATTCGATCCCCAACATCCCAAATAGTCCGCAAAGCCAGGAACAATTTCTGAACACATTGTCAGCTGAGTGTCACTGGATGTGGCCCCCAGAATATTTTAAAAAGTAAATAAAATAAAATAAAATGGTTCACTAAACACCAAGCAATAGTAAATAAATGAGGAGTCTTTGCCTTACTCTTTACTTTTTCTTTACAGATTGTTATTACTAAAAACCAAAAATGGCTGTACAGTAAGTCTCAGATACAATCAAATGTTAGCTTCATGGAGCAACAGAGAAGAAACTGCACAGGACAGCATACTGTTTTCCAGGCGCTCTAGCTCTTGGCTGCATGCCCACCCTCTGCCTACAACCCACTTCCCAAACTTTGGAAATGCTTTTCACAGTATTGAGAACCTGACCTTTAGAACAGCTTTACCTCTGTGTGTGTGTGAGAGAGAGAGGGGAGGGGAGAGAGAGAGAGAAGTATTTTACAATTTTCTATATTCTGGCAAAGCAAAGTCTCTTATTGAGTCCAGATGCCAACTTGGGGGGAGTGGGAATTTGCACACAGATGTCATGGACTCCAAAACAACTTGCAAGAGCTCCACCTGCAACTAATTATAGAAACTAAAATTGCACTCTGGCCAGAAGAAGCCAGGTTCAGAAGCCACCCCATCTGCTTTGGTCTATAAAATCACTGTTACTTTTCTCCTGTCAACATAGCCTCCCTTCATAAGATGCTCTAAGGATATTGTCTACAGGGAATAGTGCTGGGTAGTAAATGTTTCATGGGTGCCACCCTTCTCTCTTTTTTTGATTTCAATAAAAGTCTTTAGCATAAGACTGAAGCAATCTATTTAATTAAATATCCCAATTTAGTTTTCTTTTCCTCTGAGTTTATTGTGTGCTGTTGCTACCCCATTGCCAAAATAAAGTGGTTCAAAGAAAAAAAAACATTGGAAGATGGAAGCCATTTATCTCTCCCAAGATCCCACCCACAAGAATGCTTATTTCCCTCCCATTAGCTAAGTCTTTCATTAATTTTTTTTAAATCTAGGAATAAAAGTCTATAAGGCAACTAATGCAGTACACATGGCTAATCTAAGAGCAGACTGCAAAAGATTACTGAGGCCAATCCAGCTGACATCTGTGACAAAGATGTATGCATGGCTCCCTTCAAATCATTCCCCTACATCCTAGCAAACAGAAAAATCAACTGTTGGCTCTGTGCCATCACATGCATCATCAAAACACTTACCCATTAAAGGGATTTACAAATCCTGCTTTCAGTGTAATCAGGATTTGCCTGAGCCTAGATCAAAGGTTTTCCACCTTTCTAGAAAGGTAGACAGAAATTCAGATTCCCTAAAGAACCAAGATGAAGAAGATAGACTATATGTATATTAGTTTAGGGGCCATACCCTATGATGCACATGGGTCATTTCCAGTGCTCTTAGGAGTGCTTAGTGGACCATGCTGAACCAGAGACTGAACTCAGGATTCTAACATAAAAGCATACATGCAGTCCTTAAGAAAAGATACACTTCAAATCAAAGCTAAAAATTAAAAACTTTATGACAGATATGACATATGAGTGATTTAATTTCCCTAGCCCCATGATCGTACTTAAAAATATTTGAAGAAGAAAATACTTGAGTAGAATTTGAATCACTGCAGTAGGTGTCCAATTCTGTCTTAGAGCATCCCATCTCATTGCCAACTCCTTTAAAGATTTTCCTCCTTGCAACTCTCACTCATTGCTGGTGAGAATGCCATCTAGTCCAGCCTTTATGGAAAACAATATGGAGACTCCTCAAAAATGTGGAAATTGAGCTCCCATATGACCCATCTATACCATACCTAGGGATATACCCTAGAAACACAAAAACAAAATAGAAAAATGCTTTCTGCACACCTATATTCATTGCAGCACTATTTACAATAGCCAGAATCTGAAAACAACCCGTATGCCCAACAACAGATGAGTGGCTAAAGAAACTGTGGTACATATACACAATGGAATACTATGCAGATGTCAGGAAAAATGAAGTCATGAAATTTTCCAATACATGGATGGACACGAAAACTATTATGCTGAGTAAAATAAGTCAGAGGGAGACAGATAGATGCAGAATAGTCTCATTCATCTGTGGAAAATAAGAAAAATAAAAGACAGTAGGATAATAATACCCAGAGACAATCGAGATGAAAGCTAGAAGGACCAACCCACAATATGAAGCGTACCACAAAGAGAGGTGTATCAAGTTAGGGAAATATCTACACTGACAACTGTCATGACAATGATAGTGAGAGAGAGAAATAGAATGCCTGTCTCAAATACAGGCAGGATGTAGGGAGGAGGAAGATGTGGGTATCGGTGGTGGGAATGTTGTACTAGTAAAGGGAGGTATTCTTTTTTATAACCCAACCACAACATGTTTATAATCATGCTGCTTAAATAAAGAAATTAAAAAAAAATATTTCCTCCCTGCAATGTCTGCGTTTCCAATGGGTCACTTGACACAGGAAATCCTTCCTACAACTGAGTCCTCATATGCCTCACACATTTACCAAGTCCTAGAGGCAGGATATGACTGAGACCATATCTATATACTTTCACAAATTTTACAAATGGAAAATGAAGCCATTGACATCTCATAACCCTTTTACCTGTGCCCATGGAGGGCAGTTTACCAAATAAAGAACATGTGGGTTAATCAGAGATGGAGTCAACCATTGAACAACAGATAGAAGCTGTGGGAAGAATAAAAACACCAGTTCTAGTTTTGAGGCCATAAATCTAGCAAACTGAAAGCCTTACCCCTGAGCCTTTCTGAAATTTCATTAGATCTTCTAAAGGACTAATAAACTGTCCTTTTACACTTAAACAGACTTTGAGTACAACTGTATCATTTTATAGAGTAGGTGCTTATTCGAGTCAGTAAGTAGATTTCTTTATTTTAATATATATGATTCTTGAAGATTTCTAAAATACACCTGGAAGGGGGCTCCCAAGCAGTGCTCAAGGAACTCTGGGTAGGGGTGTGAGATTGGACCAACTGAGCAGGACTGTTCAGTGCTAGGCTTACTGATGTTGCACTTTTTGGGTTGAGCAGTAAAACTCAAGTATTTATGTATTGATTTGGTGGTCCAGGGAGTCGGGTTACTCCTGGCTCCGTGTTCAGGGATCACTGCTGTTGGTACGCTGGGCACAATATGCAATGACAGGAATGAAACTAGAGTTGACTTGCGCAGAGCCCCTTCAACCCTGTCATTCATATATTTCTGGCCCCAGGATATACCTTTTCTGGCTTGTGACTATAAATTATTACAAATATTAGTCATTAATTAATGACTAATTGTCTATGACTAATGACTGATTGTCTATCAATGTTTTATCATTTATAAAGTAAATGAACTGCATGTAATCAGATGATCACCCAATAATGACTTTAAAATGAGTGTTTTTAATCTCTCACCTGACTAGAAATCTGAAGACAGGCTCTTGCTAGTACTTGTGCCACTGCTCAGAGATGGCAGGATCTCTGTCCTTGGTCTTTCTTCATGATCATTATATGTCAGACAGAGCCAGACATAAAACTGATATACTAGACCAGAAGGAGTCAGGGGCTCTTCTAGTGATTGATTCTTCTGATCAAGAAAACAAAAGCTGTACTAGGACCTACTAGACTTTCATGCGCATTTTACTAAAAAGAGACTGTATTTTTCGTACCATTAAGATGTACTTTCCCGGGGCCCGGAGAGATAGCACAGCGGCGTTTGCCTTGCAAGCAGCCATTCCAGGACCAAAGGCGGTTGGTTCGAATCCCGGTGTCCTATATGGTCCCCCGTGCCTGCCAGGAGCTATTTCTGAGCAGACAGCCAGGAGTAGCCCCTGAGCACCGCCGGGTGTGACCCAAAAACAAACAAACAAAAAACAAAAAAAAAAACAAACAAAAAAGATGTACTTTCCCCCCAAAAAATGCATCTTATGGAACGAATGTTGTCTGGAGTGAAGACAGAGTGCAGGGGAGAAGAGCATCTAAAACCTAGGTGAATCTTATAAATCAAAAAAATTTGATACTTGATGGAGAACCAGGAGCTGAGCATCCTTGGGACATTTGGGGAGGTCCAACCTGGGAAGCCCCCATTTATCACAATCAAAGTCCTCCTTCACCTTATGGATCTTAGGCTTGACTGCCTCATTTCCTGAAATACTCCTAAAGAAGCCTTTGTAAGTGTGCCCTTAAGTCTAGGAATACTTGTATTTGTGACCGATAGGATCAATATTTAGTCACTCCTTCCTCCTCCTTGTTTATTTTGATTTTGCAATGCCAGGGATCATACTTAGGGTTTCAGAGCCCCATCCCAGATCTCCCTCTTTGTTTTGGCAGATAAAACCTTTCCTCTGATACTACTGACTTCAGGCTTGGCCATGAAACATGCTTTAGGAAATAAACTGTCAGTGAACACGATACAAGCAAAGGCCGTATATGCATTTATGTGGTTTGGCCGGACATTGAGTGGTTCTGCCTCCATGACAAGCTGAAGCTCTGAAAAGCTGCTATTCTAAGAAGAAAAGAATCATTTAGGACAAACTGAAATGAATTTTTAGCCTAGAATTTGCTGTTAGAGCCCATCCCCAACTAAGTTGTCACCAATAAACAAGTAACTAAGGGAGAAACAAATATTCTTCTTCTATTTTTAATAGTCAACAGTTACCTCAACCTTAAATGAGAAGAGAGAAGTTTGACAAATAGCAAACAATTCCACAAGTATGTGAGGGATTTTCTCCACTAATTTTTCTTTTCCCTTTTAACCTGTCTAGCCCTATATTGTCCTTGCTGTGTGACCTACAAACCGGTTTTCAGGCGAAGTAGCTGTCAGTCAGCTTTTTAAATTGAGCACATAGGATGGAATGAGAAATAAGTATGCTGCATACTTACATAGGATTCTTGGCCAACGAGATGAGTCATTGTTCCATCAGATACTATGATCTGGATCAGATTAAATACTGAGGACTATAGGAACAGTTAATCCCATGGTTCCAATCAATAATTTTATAACTATTCTCAACAGTTAACACATGGGACATGCATAATAACATGTTTATCTTCTTCCAAGAAAACAAGATATGGACAACCCACTGGAGTGAAAAGATAAAACAAATGTAAGACAAATTGCTAATTGTCTTCATTGTCCAAATGAAGACCCAAAAGTATAAAATTTGGCAGGTTCAGGAAACCACAATCAAAGTAGCAGAGAGTTTTTGGAGTAACAGTGGTGGCCTTTGGATGACCATTGAAAACATTTGGGGAACAGAGAGATAGAACACCAGATAAGCACTTGCCTTGCATGCGGCTGACCCAGGTTTGATGCCAGGACCTGAAATGGTTCCCCAAACCCTTCCAGGAGATACCCAGGACCACAGAAGCAGAATAAATCCTGAGAACAGTCAGATGTGACCAAAATGAAAAAAAAAATGTAATAAGTCTCAATGTTTTTAAGTTATAGGCTCAAAGGAATCAAGCATATGTTGAAACCAGTTCAAAAATTCCTCAAGAAAACAATATTAATATTGATTTGGAGCAGATTATTTCCTATTTTATTAAGCCAGAAATAGAAATTAAAGCATAATTATTGCTTAAGAGCTGTGACATTCCTTCATATTTACTTACACTTCTTAGGTTACATTTCTCAATGATCTCGTCCCACTTAAGCACACCCAAGATGGGTAAATATTATATCTAGTACAATCTGGTAGTGTGTGATGCAATTTATCATGCATGAAGATTCTTGGCTAGCTATATAGAACTTGGGGAAATGTTTGTTTAAAGTGTTTTATATACACACAATTTAGGAAAAAAATCCTTTATATACCTAATGATAATAACTTACAAAATAGGGGCCCGGGAGATAGCATGGAGGTAAGGCGTTTGCCTTTCATGCAAAAGGTCATCGGTTCGAATCCCAGTGCCCCATATGGTCCCCCGTGCCTGCCAGGAGCAATTTCTGAGCATGGAGCCAGGAGTAATCCCTGAGCACTGCCGGGTGTGACCCAAAAACCAAAAAAAAAAAAAAAAAAAAAAAACTTACAAAATATATAAGAACATAAAAGTCAATTAATTTATATGCACTAAGCTGCCAGAAACAAATACTAATGAATTTTCTGAAAATGTATTCTCTACCAAGTTTCTCTTTCCTTGCTATCATGAGTAAACAAAATAGAGCTGCTTAGATATGACAACTATATGATTTTCGAAGTAAATCTGATCACTTTATGGTAGTTGAGTAACCCACCCTAATATCTACTCTAATCCCACAGGCAATTAAACAAATAAGAAGACAGTCTTTAGCACCATTTTACCACCTAAACTCAGTCTTTTCGCTCCACTCTATACCTATAATTTTGTGTTTTTGTTTTAGGACTACACTGGCAGTGCAAACCCAGCAGTGCTCAGTAGTTAGTTCTAGCTCTGCACTCAAGAATTACTCCTGGCAGGCTCAGGAGAACCATATGAGATGGGGGCCTGAGTGATAGTACAGCAGGTAGGACATTTGCCTTGCATGTGGCTGACCCAGATTTGATTCCTGGCATCCCATCCCCTAAGCCTTCCAGGAGTGATTTCTGAGTGCAGAGCCAGAAGTAATCTCTGAGTATCACCAGGTGTTCCTCCACAAAAAAAAAAATGAAGGAATATATGAGATGAAAATTATCAAACCCAAGTCCACTGCATATAAGACAAACTACTAACCCACTATACTATCTCTCTGGTCCCTATACATAGGATATTTTAAATATTATTTAAAATATTTTCATTGAGTTGCTATGAATTACTATAATTTATGTTCCAAAACAATACCATCACCAGTGCTACTTCCCTCCAACATTATAAATACAACATTGAGGACATGGGCTGAGTATCTATGCCATTTCAAACTATGTTTAATCCAAAGAGAATTCCAGCCTACTTTTGATCTATTCAAGAAAAAGTGTTATGAAGAAAAAAATCCATAAGAATGACTATGTATGAGTTAGAGAAATAACTACATTGAGTTCTATCACAACAAAGTGAATGAATGAGGGAAGTAGAAAGTTTGTCTAGAGTACAGGCAAGGGTGGGGTGGAAGGAAGGAGAATTGGGACTTTGGTGATAGGAATGTTGCACTGGTGAGGGGAGGTGCTCTTTACATGACTTATATCTAACTACAATCATCTTTGTAATCAAGATTTTAAATAAAAATATTAATTAAAAAATTAGGTGAGATAAAAAAGAATAACTCTGTATTGATGCATTCTAGTTTATACAAACCAGCTAATGATGTTAAATGTCAGCAGTACAACTCTTAGCAATTCAAATTTATTCTCTATTTATACAAAGCTAGCATGTCTCTCCTATTTAACATAGCACTGAAGTACTTGCCACCGCAATCAGGCAAGAAAAAAGATATCAAGGGCATCCAGATGCATCCAGATAGGAAAGGAAGAAGTCAAGCTCTCCCTGTTTGCAGATGGCATGATACTATATTTAGAAAACCTTGGGGCCGGGCGGTGGCGCTGAAGGTAAGGTGCCTGCCTTACCTGCACTAACCTAGGATGGACCGTGGTTCGATCCCCTGGTTCCCCATATGGTCCCCCGTGCCTGCCAGGAGCGACTTCTGAGTGAATAGCCAGGAGTAACCCCTGAGCGTCACCGGGTGTGGCCCAAAAACCAAAAAAGAAAGAAAAAAAGAAAACCTTAAAGACTCTACCAAAAAACTTTTAGAATCAGTAGATTCATATAGCAAAGTGGCAGGCTATAAAATTAAGCCACAAAACTTAATGGCCTTCTTATACACAAATAATGATAGAGAAGAAATAGACATTTCAAAAACAATTCCATTCACAATAGTGTCACAGAAACTAAAATACCTCGTAGTCAAATTAACTAACGAGACCTATGCAAGGAAAGCTACAAAACACGGCTCCAAGAAATAAGAGAACACAAAATAATGGAAATATTGTCTCTGCTAATGAATCAGGAGGATTAACATAATTAAAATATCAATACTCGCATTAAATATGTATAATGCTTTGGGGATTATTGCCATTTTAATGATGTTAATCCTGCCAATCCATGAACAGGGTATATGTTTCCATTTCCGTGTATCCTCCCTTATTTCCTGGAGCAAGGCTTTATAATTTTCTTTGTATAGGTCCTTTGTATTTTTGGTCAAGTTGACTCCAAGATATTTGATTTTGTGTGGTGCTATTGTGAATGGGATTGCCTTCTTATCTTCCTTCTCTTCCCTATCATTGTTAGTGTATAAAAAGGCCATTGATTTCTGTGTGTTGATTTTATAGCCTGCCACCTTGCTATATGAATCTATA
>PVKC010028972.1:0-15252 GCA_004027635.1 Crocidura indochinensis
TCACTGAATTCGTGCTGAACATGAACCTAGATTAAACTTAAAAGACACTTCTTCATTGTATAACTCAAACAGGATGCTAAGCACAGGCAAATATTTTCCATAAAAGACCAACTATTAAAAAGTCTTAGGTATTACAGGATATAGTCTGTCATAAGTTCTCAAGTTTTCTCTGAAGAACAAAAGAAGGTACAAAAAGGAATTGCATATGACTGGGCTTCAATAAAATATTCTTGTGAGTGCCCAAACTCCACATATGTAGTTTTCACATATCCTGAGATAGCAATAATTGCTTTTTGCTGTTGTTTTCACTTGAAGGGTTGTAGGGGAAGAGGAAGACACAACCCATGGGGTATTATTAGCTTTAGTTTTCTTTTGGGGGTTATAAGGCATTAGGGAATTATTAGCTTTTGCTTTTATGATTAGGGTTATAAATAACTATGAAGAAGAAAGAGTTTGGTGTAAATTGCTTGTTTTTGTTTTGTGGTGCCAAATGCAGGCACACATGGAAAGCAGACACTCCTCTGAGCTACATCCTTAGCTTTATTTTATTTTTTCTTTATATATATTTTATATTTTCATTCTAAATTTTTAAAAACCACCCGTAGTTCTCCAACTATACAAAAAAAAAAAAAGAAAATAGGCCAAATTTGGCCACTAGACAGTAACTTTCCTGATCACAGCACTAAGAGGATAAACATATAAGATGCATTTCCTGGCCTGTGTACAGGCTCAGCCTATGTTTCCCCAAATTTACCCATCGGGTACTCTCCCACCTTTATAAGTAGGCAGATTCTCCATTTTGTCAACACATGGATATTTATTGTCCCGAGGTTTGATAGGATCCACTCGATTGACAAGGTAAGGGTTGTAATCTTGTCTATATGTCGTGAGCAGATCCATATTCTCTTCACTTGGGATGAAGGGGTTGGGCTGGTGAAACTTCACTGGTAATACTTTGTGAGGCCCAAAATCTCTCCTGTAAGGAAAATAAGTGCATGCCATTGGGATCCTTGGTCAAGAATAAGGTTCACTGTTTCCATTTAACCCATTTAACAATTATCTAAATATTCAGATATTTTCTGAAAAGTCACCTCCTGTCTACTGACCTTCCTTCTGTTTCTCACCTGCAGGAAAAGTACCCCATTACTTTTCAAACTCAAATCACACTTCCATACACCATGCTGAGTCCACCACTCATGGTTCCATATAATCCATATTCCCCTCCCCACATCTCATTTGATTTCCTTTTCTCAGTTTCAGACCCTAACCATTTTCCAAAGATAACTCATCACCTGGCCTTCCCATTTGATTCCTGCTCTTCCTATTCAATTCCCAGATGTGGTCAGAATAAACATTTTAAAGTAAACATCAGATCATTTTCCTACCCAAAATAAAAATGCTCCTCCACATAAAGTCCAATTTTCTTTGTGTGTGTGTGTGTGTGTGTGGTTTTTGGGTCACACCCAGCAGTGCTCAGGGGTTACTCCTGGCTCCATGCTCAGAAATTGCTCCTGGCAGGCACGGGGGACCATATGGGGCACCGGGATTCAAACCGATGACCTCTTGCATGAAAGGCAAATGCCTTACCACCATGCTATCTCCCGGGCCCCATAAAGTCCAATTTTCAAGCTTGCTGTTTAAGTTTTCCTAATCTTGCCCTGCCTTACACCCCAATCTATGCTCCAACGGCCTACATGTCTCTCCAACCACACAGGATCACTGGAAAGAAATCTATTCTGCATCTGCTCTCTCTTTCTCTTTAATGTAATTCTGCAACTTCCCTTCACTGTGGTGCTAACTTCTATTTTTGTGCACGCGCGCGCGCGCACACACACACACACACACGCACACACATCCATGTCTTCTATCAGTTTCCAATGTTTTCTTTAGCCATGTTACCTGCTTCCTCTACTGGACACTATAGAAAACCTCAATAAAGGCATCTCTCCACTCTGGCATTAGCGACCCCATTTTCAGGATATGAAAGGCATGAGGCTCACCACTAAACAAGAAATATTTCCTTCACAAAGCATCCCACAGCTAGAAAAAGGCCAACATGCTAACTGTACCAGCCCCAGGAGTTACCCTGACAACAGGACTCAACTCTGCCTTGCTCTGCCCACGATGGTGGTCTCAGATTCCCACTCTCAATGCAAAACCTCTTAAGTAAACATTTCCCCACAAGGGCTACTGCTTTACACAACAGTCTGTTTTTTTTCTGGAGCCCATTTATCCAACTGGACAAGGGAAAGGTGGATTTTTCCCTGATGGCGCTTGCCAAAACAATCTCACCAAGGGAAGGGGAAGGTTTCCGGACAGGAAACCATCAGGTCCAAACACCAATAAAACCTACTTCCCGGCCGAAATCTGGAGCAGCGTGACTGAGCCATGCTTGACTAGCAAAGGTAACACGCTCCACTGTACCCTGTCTTGCATGAGTTATATACATGGTTGTCAATAAACCCAAACTGGGGCCTACAAATGCCTGGTTTGGTGAAAGGAGGGAGATAGGAAACAGGAGAATTCTTCTCACTAGGACTTTAAGGGGGAAGTGGGAGATGGTTTGGTTGAACTCCTAAGAACACCCTACGGTTAAGCTTAAAAATATCTCTCAGCAGCAGCTGCAGGACCTTCAACCTGGGCTCCCTTCTCAAAGGTCCTATGCTGGCAAGAGCAGGAGGAAGTTGAGTGATGTGAGGCATCTGGAAGCTGACTTTATAAATCAAGGCTTAGGAAGAAAATAAGCTACCTATGACACAAAGATCAGTTCCACTTTTCTACCCTTCGTGGAGTGTAAGAGCCATACACAGGGATTTGTTCAATACTGCATCAACTGTTGCAAATAGCTAGGAGCAAGACTTCAGAGAGAAACGAAAATGTCCAGAAAACCCTGTCGGAAAACCATGATTAACTGCAATGTAACTTCTGTCAGAAAGTTTGCTTTCTCAGCAGAGTGCTCCCTAGAGGAAGAAAGCTCTCTCCAAAAGAATAGTGTTGTTTGGGGCCAACTTGCAGGAACATCTCCTCACATACACCCATTCTCACTGACGGCTAACCAAAGTTTCAGGCCTTCACTTTCAAGGCTGTACCGAGTGATGTTAAAAAAAATAAATAAATAAAAACACCAGGATGCCCAAGTTGCCCCACAAAGTCTACCAATCTCCAAGTAGCCAGGAGTGCTTTCAAGTCAAGGGGTCACTATGTTGTGCATGGCATCCTCTTCTGTAGCTATACTTAGGAAGGAAGCCAACTTCTCCTTCACAGAAGCTGTTAGAACCATGTTTAAAGGGCTGCCAAATGCTCAGACAACTAAAGTGTGCTTAATGCTCCTATTTCCTGCTGTTTCTATAGGAAAAGAGCTGATAAATTCTTGTAACCATGCTCACCAAATTCATGGGATATCCTAAAATGGATTTCTCAAAGAAACGAAAGCTGTTTCAGCAAAATCCTTGCTCACTGTTCACTAAATCTTCCCCAGTACAAAAATTTAAGTCTCCGAAAAAAATGCACATCCATGACTGAGTATATTAATCCCTTCTAACTTAGGCCAATGATTTTGGCAAGGGGCTTGGGTTGGATAAAATGACTTTTTTTAAAGAGAGGAAAGTTTTAAATTTAAATTTTGATTCATTTATATCCCACCCCAAATATTTAGTGTGGCTTAAGAGTGATTTTAATCAGAATTTATGTGCTTCCTCATTATGTTTTTATGTTAAGAACTTTTGCTGAAACCTAGCATTAACCACAACATAACTGCCTATCCCCAATCTCCCATAACCATGCAACCTCTAAGTTCATGTAAAAGAGAAGTGTTTTATCCTTCCCAGGAACTGCTCAAAGGTAGTAGTTCTTTTATTTTTAAAGAACACTTTCCTCTCTTTCTGCAGTACATTTCCTAGTCCGTAGGCCCATTGTGACCTTGAATTAGAAAAAAATGGCCACAGATTCATTTTCTTTTCAGTGAGTAACTATAAAATTTATACAGTAGGAAAGTCTAAGAGTTAAATTCAGAGTTAAGTAAAGGTTAAAGCCCTGCTGGGGAAGGCATAACAATGTGGCTTCCAATAATTAGGCAAATCTCTAGAAAGGTGTTTGACAAGAATCTGACAAAAGGAAAGAAGAAATAGCATAACAGCTAACTGGACATGAGTCTGGAAGTGGACAGGTGATTTTCATGGAGATAAAGGGCAATATGATACTTTTCAACCTATTTTCAATGTTTATATAGACTTCAAAATCTGTTTGTCCAATGAATCAATCATACTAAAGGGAATCCATTTAATATTTCCTCTTCCAAATTAATCTCTTGACTAAAGGCTTTTTGCCTGTTCTCTCCAAATGCATATATATGCACACACCTCTCTGGTACCTCAGCAATAGACCATCTCCTATATCATGGTTTAATTTCTCTTTATCACCAGTTCTTTTCTGTTAGTATTTAAATGTATGCCTATCTTTAAGAAAACCCAGTAAATATGACACAATCTTCATTAGAGTATACTTCTGTCAAATTACTTTCCTCTTCTACCCCTCTTTCTTATAAAATGGTCATCTCTGGGTATGGATTTGCCTTCCTCGCCTATTATTCATGTTCCACCTATTAAAGCTGGTTCTTGAGGGCCAAAGCAATAACACAGCGGTAGGGCATTTGCCTTACAGCTGACCCAGGACAGACCTCAGTTCTATTCCCATCGTCCCATATTCTATTCCCAATGTCCCCCACATCAGGAGCAATTTCTGAGCGCATAGCTAGGAGTAACCCCTGAGCATCTCCGGTATGGCCCAAAAACAAAAAACAAAACCAAAAATAACTGATTCTTCTGATTCACTGACAGGCTGCAAAGTAAGTGCCACCATACTTTTAAATCTAGTCATTACTCCACAGGTCTACAAGAACTTTGTTTCTTAATATCTCTCCTTTGACATCTGTGGTATCCTTTCTCAATCTCTTCCATGAGATTTTCCTTTTGTCAGATTATATTGTTTATAACTACTACATGTAGTTTTGTAGCTTAAGGGGGTTAAAATGAACTCTTTTGATAGAGACCATCATGTTCTCACAGACAAGTTCATGTGTATCTCATCAACTTAGACAAAATCTTTAAACAGAATCACAAATTCTGATTTCTGCCACTGATCCTGATAAGAATACAATGATCCCTCTTCACAGTGACAGATAGGATTCTAAATACCTGCCTCCAAGATTCAACTTATATAGCATCTGTCTTCTCCTCCATTCCCAATTTCTCAACCCACTAATGTCAAGGTTAGCATCTATAATCATATAATATCAATATCATATAAACTCTAGACAAAATATAAAAAACCAACTATTTTGGAGCAATAAAGACCAACCAAGATATGCAAGGTTTAGATAGGGGTCCTCAAACTTTTTAAACAGGGGGTCAGTTCACTGTTCCTCAGATCGTTGGAGGCCGGACAAATTCCTATGCACACTGCATATATCTTACTTTGAAGTGAAGAAACAAAATGGGAACAAATACAGTATGTGGCCTACAGGCCATAGTTTGAGGACCACTGGTTTAGAACATATATAGCCAAGAGGTGGAGAAGAGAATGGTGCTGAAGTAGGCTCTATAAAGTTTCTATTATTTTTGGTGTTGCCAGTATAAAGGCAAACAACAGTTGTGCCATGCAGAACAGCAGAAATGAAATGTGCAAATGGAAAAGGATTCCATATTTTTAAGAGAAGTAAGGTAGTTTTTATTGAACAAAATTTTATTTGGAAAGACATGAGGAGAGAGAAAGAATAGAAATACATGTTCAAGAAAGAACACAGGCTTCTCTAGAAAAGGTAGAAAAGAAGCCAGCAAAGATAAGTGTTCAAGGCCGAGTGGGCTTGAAAAAGAAAAAATTTGGGGCCAGAGAGATAGCATGGAGGTAAGGTGTTTGCCTTGCATGCAAAAGGACAGTGGTTCAAATCCCAGCATCCCATATGGTCCCCCAAGCCTACCAGGAGCTATTTCTGAGCTTAGAGCCAGGAATAACCCCTGAGGGCTGCGGGCTATGACCCTCCATCCCCCAAAAAATATAAAAGAAATAGAAAAAATTTGTTAAAATTTTTCACCTTTTGACCTGGAGAGATAGCACAGCAGCGTTTGCCTTGCAAGCAGCTGGTCCAGGCCCAAAGGTGGTTGGTTCAAATCCCGGTGCCCCATATGGTCCCCTGTGCCTGCCAGGAGCTATTTCTGAGCAGACAGTCAGGAGTAACCCCTGAGCTCGGCCAGGTGTGGCCCAAAACCCAAAAGAAAAAAAAATTTTTTTTTCACCTTTTTAATTAATTTGGGTATATGAGCTGCCAAGTATGTGGCAATCACTGGGTGCTAGAAAATGAGAAAATAATCCTACAAAGGAGAGAATCAGAGACAGGAAGTTTCAAAAATTTTTATATAACCTGGGTCTAAATCTCTGACTGGCCTCATATACTTAAATTCTTTCAAGTAGGGGCTGGAGCGGTGGCACAGCGGTAGGGTATTTGACCTAGGACGGACCGCAGTTTGATCCCCTGGCTTCCCATGTGGTCCCCCAAGTCAGGAGTGGTTTCTGAGCGCATAGCGAGGAATAATCCCTGAGCATCACCAGTGTGGCCCAAAAACAAAACAAACAAAAATAAAAATCCTCGCAAGTAATCACACTAAAAATAACGAATTAAACTGAATCTCAGGTTTCATACAAGACACATAGATAGCATTTTGAATCCAACCAAGTTATCTCCTATGCTATTAAAAATAATAATATTAACAAAATAACACTTAAGAGTATCAGTTCCCAAGCTATTTTTCTTATTACCCCCTTTTCAGAAAACTTACTTTTTACTCAGTATTCTGTTAGAAATCAAATTTCTTTAAATGAACAAACAAAAAGCACCTACCCCAAGATGCTCCCAAGGGTCCAGTATCCCCCAGAGGGTATTCCTGAACATTTTGAGAAAAAAACTTTACATTTTGATGAATGTTAAGATAAAATTTAGTATGTAGTGTATCATTTTAATTACAAATTAAAGTTTTTAGATCCAAATACAAGAAAATATGACACATTCACACACACAAAGAAACAATCATGAATACCATCCTCCTCAAGTAGACAACCAGATCAACATCAACAGAAGACAGTGTTTTTAAAATAGCTATTTAACTATGCTCAATTTAAAAAGCAATATAAGGTCATAGTAAAAATATTTTAAAATTAAATCACAGAAGAGAAACAGAAACTATGTACAAAGACATAATGTAAATTCTGAAACTGGACAATACAATATTTGAAACAAAACTTGGGGAGAAAAACAAAGATTTAATGAACATGAATCCAAATGGGTAGATGCTATCCAATTTACCGGGAAAAAATTACAACTGGAGAAAAGAAATAAACAAAGCCTCAAGATTAGAAAAAAAAATTGAACTTATAATAACCAAGATGTTCCTAAATTTAATCAAAGGCATAGTATCAAAAAACCTGCAGTTTCCCAATGCAGTTCTAATCCTGAGACATTTTCCTCCATGTCTTTATTAATTCACAAACCAAGATTATATGAGGAAGAAAGTATATATGCACAATGGTAAATCCTTAGTGGAGAAATAAAGTATGTATTTAAAAAGAACAACTATAAAATTCAAACGGTGAGGAGCCGGAGAGATAGCATGGAGGTAAGGCGTGTGCTTTGCATGCAGAAGGATGGTGATTTGAATCCCAGCATCCCATATGGACCCCCGAGCCTGCCAGGAGCGATTTCTAAGTGTAGAGCCATGAGTGGCCCCTGAGCGCTGCCAAGTGTGACCCAGAAACCAAAGGGAAAAAAATTCGAACGATGAGAAAGACAAGTCTGCTAACAACTTTATTCGTTCCTGGTTTTTGAAGAGGATTGCAAATGTCTTTCTTTGCTTTCTCCTCAGTTTACACAGTCTTGTCAATAAGTGAAGGAATCTGTCAAATCTCTGCCTCTGCCCTTCAATCAAATCTATCAAATCTGAATCTAATTCCAGCTTCTTTATGCTGTGCCCCCATTTTGTCCAATTTTCTTTAGAATGAAGAGTCAATACTTCTTGAATTTCACATCTTGAAGACACCTTTTCTTCCTAAAACTATCCACTTTGTCTTTCTTTAGGGATCTAGCTTACCTACCAAGAATAATGTTCTCAAATGAGGTTCAAGTGTTTTATACAATAACATGCCTTGGAGAAATGAGGCTTGAAGTGAAAACCTCTTTATGAAGTAATAGCATATCTATATGAACTAAAAACAGAGCCTATATGAGAATTACTGAAGGCTATAAGAAACCATTTTCTTTTTTTTTATGGGGAGAGGGTTGGGGTCACAACCGGCAGTGCTCAGGGGCCACTCCTGGCTCCATGCTCAGAAATCGCTCCTGGCAGGCTCGGGGGACCATATGGGATGCCGGGATTCGAACCACCGTCCTTTTGCATGCAAGGCAAATGCCCTACCTCCATGCTATTCTCAGGCCCATTTTCAACTAAAGAAGCCTGAAAATCATGAGTATTACCCTCATGGCACTGCTGTAAATCCCTGAGATATATAATCAGTAAGAGGTGTGTGCAGCTGAAATCATACTTCATGCTGAGATGATAACCTTTCCAGAAACCAGGGGTGTGTGTATGTGTGTGTGTGTGTCTGTCTGTCTGTCTGTCTATCTGTCTGTGCTTAACTACTAAATTCAGCCAACCCCCGAGCCACATGATTATTACATCTGACAGGTGGCAGACCTATATCCAATCTCAAAAAGCAAGGCCAGCTTTTAGGTAGGGAAATTAGCAAGTCATTTTTGTAATAAAGAGTCGTAAGCACAGAAGGGTGACAATCCATACAAGCACAGGTGTGAAGACTTGAGGTAATCTATCACTCTTGCCAGAAATTTCAAACAGAACAGTTTCCCCAAGTTTCATGACAGAGACATAATTTTGTTCTGAGTCTTTGAAAACTGGTACCTAGTATGGAAGACATAAGGCTGAGAAACTACGAAATTGAAGTATAAGAGGGAGAAGAAAGAGAAAGCCTTTATTTTTCCTCATTCTTTCAGAGAGAACCAAGTACAGGGGGAGTCATTTCTACTGTTTCCTTCCCCCTGGAGAAGGAAACTTTTTCTCTCTAAAGAACGTATTATCATTAACTTGGAAATTCATTAAATGTCTGCAATTCCTCCACTTTGGTTGCATCTTAACATGAATAATATTGTTGCTCTAGCTTTGAGAGGGCCAGGGAGATCTGGATGTTATGTTTATTTTCATAAGTGACATGAGGCAAGGATAATTTAGGTATGATCAGAGGGGAAGTTTTTGTTTTGCAAAGCACCACGGAGAAGAGGTAAGGCAAGGAGAACTCCATGTAGGGGCTCAGAGTTGGGTGATGGGGCTTCCCTTTAAAAGAAAAAAACATCCTTATTCCCTAAGTTTGTGGGCAACAAAGAGCATTCTTTATCTCCAACCATGGAAGTATCTCTATATTTTCAGGATAGAGTTCATAATATAACATTAATATAACAATTATATATATTATATATACTATAACAATAATGGTATTCACATTTTATAAGCTGCTCTTGATTTTCTGAAAGTTGGATAGAAAGAAATGAAAAGATATCTCAGATCTATAGGCAGACCAGACTTGTTCTTTTTCTACCAACTATATGTCTCTTCTCCATGTGCCTGCCACCTGCTGTTGGTCACAATTTCTAAATTAACCTCAATTTCTAAAAGAGGAAAAGTAATGTTTGACATTGATTGTGGTCTTTAGATTCTCACAAACTAAGGATGCTATTTTTTTTGTAAAAATAAAGCCCAAATTTTAAAGTATCTATTAAAAAGGGATAGGTTGGGGCCCGGGAGATAGCATGGAGGTAAGGCGTTTGCCTTTCATGCAAAAGGTCATCGGTTCAAATCCCGGTGCCCCATATGGTCCCCCGTGCCTGCCAGGAGCAATTTCTGAGCATGGAGCCAGGAGTAACCCCTGAGTACTGCCGGGTGTGACCCAAAAACCAAAAAAAAAGGGGGGGATAGGTTAAAGCAGGTTGAGCACAAAATATTAATAGTGAATCTAGAGTTATTAACATATGAATAAAATCATTTTATATTCAAAAGTCTTTAGAAGAAATCTATGCCTCTTCCCTTCCATAATATCAACAAGAAATATTTTTAATTTTGGATAGTTAAGGGAATCAAACTCAACAGAACATCAAGCTTGATCAAACTCAAACACAAGCAAGGCATGTACTCTACCATTAACTTGGAAATTAATGTTCCACTAACATTGGAAACTAACATTTCTAGCCTTTAAAAAGCAAGTTAATGGAACACATTTCTTTACTCATATATTAAAAAACATTAAAGAATCTTCACCAAATTTAATAGCATAAACATAGTTTTAACTCACTCTTTCTGTTATAAGTTCCATTAACCGCTACCATCAGCTGACCTGGAGCTATGTCAAAGTTTAAAATGCCCTTTCAGCTTCCCTCTACCCATTACTTAACTGACATATTTCAGTCTTTAGTCCCACAAGCAAGCAATAATTATTTCTCTTCAAAGAGGATATTGGAAAAAATAAAACTGGCTAAAAATGCATAACCTTCTTTTAGTATATGTTAATATTGCGCATTAGAGTAAAACTGTACATATGGTGTAAGACTGTTGTGCATCATATATTCATACCATTTTCACTCACTTTGATGTGGTCAGGCCTTCCATTGGTATGGCCCCTTTCTGGTACTCCATCTTGGGCTTGAAAGACTCTCTGGGCAGGTAAGAGTGATAGATAGGGTAGTTCTCGGTATATTCGGAGAGAAGACATGGTTTCTCTGTTTTATCAAAAATCTTAGTAGGGAGATGTGGACAATGGTGCCGCCTATGAAAAATGAAAAATATTAGGTTATCTGTTTTGTAAATGGATATATCCTATGTGATAATGCTACCTTCAAATAATGTGACACAATATATAAAATCATAACAAATGGCATTAAATCAGGAGTATAACCCTTGTTTTATCTACTAAACTATATACAGTAGCCTGAATTTATAGGAAATAGGGGCTTCCATTTTGTTTACTCTTGTACCAAGAATCACATGCAATGCCTCATACATGCAAAGCATGTGCTCTACTACTAAGCAATATCCCTAACAGGTAGTATAGTTTCACCATCAAAATTATTTTAGTCTCAGAGCGTAGCACAAGCATTTAGAACTATGACAGTGCGAAAAGAATCATCACAATAAGTCACGATAACACCATTTCTAAGCAATGTTCAATTTTGTACTACTGGGCCAGAATGATAGTGCAGTGGTAGGGTGTTCACCTTGCACACAGCTGATCCAGGATGGAACTCGGTTCAATCCCTGGCATCCCATATGGTCTCCTTAGCCAGGATTAACTCCTGAGTATCACCAGATGTGGCCCAAAAACCAAATATTTTTGGTACTACCATACTATTACTTCTTTCTCCAGGCTCTCCACGACATCTCCTTGATGAATTTTTGTTTGTTTGTTTTGCTTTGGGGCCACACCACGTAGTGCTAAAGACTTACTTTTGGCTCTCTGCTCAGGAATCACTCCTGACAGGCTCTTGGGGTGTGGAGGATCAAAGCCAGGTCAGTTGCATGCAAGGCAAGCATCTTGCCCATTATATTGTATCTTCATATCAAAAGTCTAACTCTAATTTCAAAGTCTCACCTTTCTTGACTCTATGAAAAAATGTCCATTGATCATCTTATACCTAAATGACATCCTACTATCTCTATCTTCTCATAAACAATTTCAACTCATCACCATGCTTTCTTATCATTAACTGATATCTATAATTGGCAGTTTTAGTTTACCTATTGCTAATGTAATCTCTCAAGTTGACAATATATTTTATCATATTCATTTTTACACCCCTAATACCTTATAAGTCAGGCTAGCACATCTTAGTCATTCAATAAACATTTACTAAACAAATGACTGGAATAGTAAATTAATAATTAAAAATTTTTTACTCAATATGTTGATAAGTGATAGATAGGTCATTATGTAAATGTATAATTACATGCATAACCACTTTGTATGTCAAATGAGCTTTTTAATTTGACATACAAGATAATAAATGACATTGTTCTACAAGTGCCTGGTCAAACGAAAGTAATTTGAGCCATCAAAAACTAGTCTATTAATTATTAGTAGTACAACACACAATCTCACAGATCTGTTAGGGTACTTTTTCTTATAAAATGCCAGTAGATTAACAAAACTCCAAGCCAACAATTTTCAACTTGATTGTCTCAAGGAATCAGGCTACTTTTAATTTGATTTTACTCAGAACTAGTCTTAATTGCAGAAACTAAAACTCAAAGTACTTTGGAGTAGCATAAGAGAAAGGTGAGAAAAAAAGAGAAGCATATATAAAATTTATAAACTCCTTTTTAGGAAACAATTATCATGATGTCTGTAATCAAAAAATTCTATCTACCATATGAAGGCTGCTATCTTTACTGTTGTGTTGGGAAACCTCCAATAGTCTCAAAAATGCAAGAGAAAATGACTTGCTCTTTTATTGTTCCATATGCAAAAGACACATGAATAGTGTTGAAGACAGCCCCTTGGTTTTTGTGGTAGTTTTGATTGGTGGCAATACAGTAACTTTGTATTTGTTAAAACAAACTTTAGCACTAATACATACCACAATAAAGGAAAAAATATATACTTTATCATTTTCTTCTCATTTGTAGACTTGCATATTGCTTAAGATGCTCTAAACTTGCATGTTTTGTTTATTATTTTTATTATTACAATAATACCTGTTGGTTCATGATAAATATTTTAGATTTTTACAATTATTTACAACATGATCTTCTTCAAATATGCTGTCCTTATAAAAATCTGCATCTCACAATTTTGGAAGTATTTAATTAAAGTTTAGTTTCCTATTTGGGGGACATGGGAAGTTGAGTGATGCCCAGCCAAGCTCCATTTTTAGTCCTAGTTCTGTGCTGAGAAAAAACTCCTAATGGTGCTCAGGGATCATATGTAGTGCTAGGTTTTAAGCTGGGACATATAAAAGGCAACCCCTATGCTAGTTCTCTAGCACTAGTTTTCACTTCTCAAAATGGCACTTATTGACATTTAATGTGTAAAAATGTATATGTAGGGGACCAAAGATATAGTCCATTGGGTAAGGCACTGTTCTTGTAGGAAATCAAACTGTATTTGTTCCCTGGCATCACATATGGTCTCCTAAGCATCATCAGAACTAATTCCTGAGTGCAAAGACAGGAGAAACCCCTAAACATCACCAGGAATGGCACAGAATTCAGGTGTGTGAGCCCAGTGGGAGGGAATGGCTACAGGCTATAGGGGGAGTTTGGATCAAAAAAAGGAATCATTTTGAATTGAACTGAGGTATGTGAGTATTTCTTCTGGTCAAGGAACCCCATCATAACACATATAAAACAGCACCACACTACAAAGGTCACAATGGGAAAATATCACAGTACTCCACCATGCCTCATGACTGAGATGCTAGTTCTGAAGACCCAACCAAACAACATCAACCAACTACATAACTTGTCTTAACAGGACATTAGAAAGGAAAATGTTAAGGCTGCTCAAAGAACTCAAAGAAGCCATTGAATGGTCAGCCATAACTCAAGAGGATATGAGAGTACAAATAAGAAAAATTCAAACAGAAATATCAGGGCTAAAAATCATGGTAGTAAATGAAAACATCACTGGAAAAGAACCTCACCAGCAAAGTAACAGCTGCTGAGGACAGGATCAGTAAGCTAGAAAAGATGAGTTCCATTCAGCTGAAGAAACTGGAAGCATCTTAAAGAGTCTTAAAATGAATTAACAGTAAACAAACAGACAAAATAAATTTTTAGGATGAATTTAACATATAAAATCATTGTATTCCCAAAGGGACAAGAAGAAAATCCATATGAAGAAGCAACAGTCAAAAACATCATTGCAAAAAAAATCATTGCTGAGATATTTCCAGCACTGAAGAATTCTTTAACCCACATCTTGGTTGCCCAAATACCAGCTAAAAGACATTTATATAAAAGCACCCCAAGGTACATCCTAGTCACAATGATGAAAACCAGATAGAGATAAATTCTGAAAGCATAAACATCAAAAAGGTAAATTACATACAAAGAAGCAAACTTAAAATTTACAGCAAATTTATCATAAGCAACTCTGCAGTCCCAGAGGCTGTGGTGGGACAGAGTGGAAAAAAATTCTTATTTTTTAAATCTTAACAAAATGAATGTTTCACCAAGAATGCTTCAACCTATCAGACTTTCATTCAGATTTCAAGGAAGACTATATAGCTTCATGGATAAACAAAAGCTCAGAAACTTCAGACTCAACCAATCTTAAATGAAGAATTGAAGGGTCTACTTCAAGGCAAAATTTCATGACTTTTCTATATACAAATAATTGAAGAGAAGAAAGAGACATTTAAAAAACAATTCCATTCAAAATAGTGCCTCAGGGGTCGGGCGGTGGCACTGGAGGTAAGGTGCCTGCCTTGCCTGCACTACCCTAGGACAGACCATGGTTCAATCCCCCATATGGTCCCCCAAGCCAGGAGCAACTTCTGAGCGCATAGCCAGGAGTAACCCCTGAGTGTCACCGGGTGTGGCCCAAAAACCAAAAAAAAAAAAAAAAAAAGCTGGGAAACAAAAATGTGCCTCAGAAGATCAAGTACCTCAGACTCAACTTACTAAAGAAGTAAAAGTCCTACACAAAGAAAATTACAAAACACTATATTAAGAAATAAAAGAGGACACAAGAAAATGGAGACATATACCCTGATCATGATTGGAATGTTAAAATTCATTAAAATGTCAATACTTCCCAAAACATAGACAGTTTTAATGTAATCCTTTTAAGAGTACCCATGGTATTTTTCCCAAAAGTGGACCAAACACTCTTGAAAATTCTTTTGTAACAAATGCCCACAAATAGCTAAAACAATCTTTAAGGAAAAGAATATGGGAGGCATCATCTTCCCCAACTTTAAATTGTACTATGAAGCATGGTATTGAAACAACATGATATTGGAAAAGACAGATCCTCTGGGATAGACTTGAATATTCTGAGACATATCTATAGGTATATGATCAATTCATTTTTGATAAAGTGAAAAGAAATACTGAGTAGAGCAAGGAAGTCCTCTTCAATAAGCGATGCTGGGGAAACTAGTCAATTACATGCAAAAAAAATAAATAAAAGTGAACTCAGACCTCT
>PVKC010028973.1:0-15251 GCA_004027635.1 Crocidura indochinensis
AGTATTTTTTATATATATATATATATATATATATATATATATATATATATATATATATATATATATATATGTGTGTGTGTGTGTGTGTGTGTGTGTGTGTGTGTGTGTGTATGTATGTATGTATATCAACTAGTCTAGTGTCTTCCATTTCTCTTTTTAGAGCTAGTATATTCTTCTTGTGTGTCAGCCTAGTTGACCTATCAAGGGGTGACAGGGTGGTATTGAGTCTCCCAATATTATTGTGTTGCTTTCAATGTCTTCTTTCAGGTTTGATAACAATTGTATTAAATATTTTACTGGTCCCTCATTGGGTGCATATATGTTTAGGAGTGTGATTTTTTTCCTCATGTGCCTACCCCTTGAAAATTATGAAATAATACGAAATGTCCATCTTTATCTCTTATAACTTTTCTATGTTTAAAGTTTGTGTAATCTGATATTAATAGGTAAGCTCCAGTTTTTTTTTTGTTTTTTATTGTTTTTGTTTTGTTTTGTTTTTTGTTTTTTGGTTCACACCTGGCAGCACTCAAGGGGTTACTCCTGGCTCTTTGCTCAGAAATTGCTGCTGGTAGGCTTGGGGATCATATAGAATGCCAGGATTTGAACCACCGTCCCTCTGCATGCAAGACAAATGCCCTACCTCCATGCTATCTCTCTATTCTAGTTGTTTGCTTGGATGCTTGTCCTCCAATCTTTGATTTTGAGTCTATATTTGTTCTTACTATTCAGAGGTATTTCTTGTAAACCGCATACATAATGTTGGATTAAGTTTTTTGATTTGTTTTGCTTTGGGGGGCACACCCATTGACACTCAAGGATTACTCCTGGTCTTGTGCTCAGAAATCGCTCCTGGCTCTGGGAACCATATGATATATTATAGGATTGAACCGTGGTTCACCCTAGGTCAGCCGTATGCAAGGCAAATGCCCTACTGCTGCACCACCACTCTAGCCCCTGGATTAAGTTTTTGATTAATTTTGCCATTCCTTATCTCTTAACTCGTGAATTTAGTTCATTGATATTGAGGCATAATTGTCCTGTTATTTAGTGAGATCTATATATGACTTTGGTCTGTCTATCTTAAAGTAGTCACTATAACCCACTACTGTTTTCTGGCCTTATTGGTTTCTTATGACAGGTGTAAATCTTAAGGTTGCTCCTTTGTACATAATTTCCCTTTTGAATTTTTCTGCTTTCACTATTCTATCTTTATCTGTGGGATTTGTCATTTTCACTTGGTTTGGGGTGCTTTTCTTTGGGTCTTTTTTACCTGGTACTCCTTGGGCATGCAGAATTTGGTTTTATGCACTCGTTGGCTCTGGAAGTTTCTCTTTAATGGTATCCTTGAATGTTGATTCTTCCTGGGGATTTTTTTCCTAGGTCTCTGTGACTCCAATGATTTTTATGTTGTTTCTGTTGAGTTTATCAAATACTTCTATTTTTATCTGTTTACATTTCTGAGGACAGTTTCCACTGTCTAATTTTTTGTTTTAAGGCTCATTTCCATTCTCTTTTGAGGTATGGAGTTATTCTGTATCTCATGTTCCAGCTCACTGATTTGGTCCTCAGCTTTTGTTACTCTGGTGGAGAGACTTTCCAGTGAGGTTTTCATATCACTTACCATGTTTTACATTCCTGTTATTTCTGTTTGGAGTTTTCTGATTTCTAGGTTCTTATTTTCTTGATTATTATTTGTGATCTGTTCAGTTCAATCTATGCTTTCTTTCAGTTCTATGAACATCCTTCACATTTCCTTTCTAAACTCCTTATAGGAGAGTTTAAATAGGTGGTTGGCTTTTTTGGATGATGAGAGCTGCGGTCTTCATTCTCTATGCATGACATTGGATAGTATTGTATTCCCATTGCTGTGTCTATATTGTGATGTTTTCTGCTTTTTTGTGCTAAGGTTCCTTGTTTGTGACAAGGAAATATGCATGGCCAAGGAGTGAAGTGGAATGGCTAAGTTTCTCAATCTCCAACCTTATGACACATTGTCAGTTCACCTCCTATCACGTGGCTTCTGCGGATGCTTCTGGTCGGGGTTGGCCCTAAAACCCAGAGCTGCAAGTTCAGGCAGCAATAGCTTGAAAGGTTTTGGCTGCGATCAGTCTCCACCCTTCTTGAGTGGTTTCAGCACACTTCCGACTACATGGCTTCCACAGATGCTTCTAGAAGAGCGGGGTTGACCACAGAATCTGCAGCTTCAGGTTCAAGCAGCAGTGGCTTAAAAGGTGGTCAGCTGTGATCTAAGAAAACATTTAAGTTGGAAAATCCAATTTTTGGAGGCCATTAAAAATTGCAATAATTTTTTATTGCAACTCAGAAGTTGGTCATTTTCTCTATATTTATGACTAATGTTATTTATTATAACACCATACTTATCTGTTCTTTAATGTGTAATCTACACATAACAAAAATATTGTTCTGATTTTTAAGAATATAAGAAAGCACTACTGAGTGTGGAATCATAATCTCTTCCCTAATAGAAAAAGTAATCCAAAGGAAAAAAATAAGACAAAATAATTTAAAATGCATCATAGAACTGTAGTAACGAAAATAGTATGCTATTGTGTAAAACAAGACCCTGGGAATTTAATGGCAAATAATTATTTTAAGTAGTCAGTAAGTACTGAAAGTAATAAGTGTTACTATAAAATTATTTAGGCATCTAAAATGATTAGATTTGAAACCCTATCTCAAAGCATGCCACTCTGATTAATACAGATTTACTAAAGTTCTATCTATTAGGGGCCCGGGAGATAGCATGGAGGTAAGGCGTTTGCCTTTCATGCAAAAGGTCATCGGTTCGAATCCCGGTGCCCCATATGGTCCCCCGTGCCTGCCAGGAGCAATTTCTGAGCATGGAGCCAGGAGTAACCCCTGAGCACTGCCGGATGTGACCCAAAAACCAAAAAAAAAAAGTTCTATCTATTAGACCTGAGATTATCTTATCCCTCGTAAGAAAACAGAAAAACATATCTTGATATTGTTTTTATTGACCTTTACCATAATTAAAGTCTACCCCTAAAAATTATGGAATTATATTAAACATAAAAAATTCTGTACTTGAAGACATGATTACTAAAGTAAGTATCCCTATAGAAATGGAAATGTTATTTGCAATAATATAATACCAAGAAATATAAAGAACTCAAAGAAATTCATATCAATGAAGAAAAATACTTATCCAAAGGCTGGGTGAAGTAGAAAAGTGCTGAACATACATTTCTTTCAAGACAGCATATAGATGTCTAGTTGTCAAATAAAAAGAGTTTCATCCTTACTAATTATAAAAATTAAAATAATAATCATAGCTTAGATACGTTTTACCAATGATAATGGAAAATATAAATATCAGAAGCAATTCCCAATAGGAAAATAGAACAGAAGGAATAATAATTCATTTTTGAGTGAATGTGAATTGGTTCAACCTTAAAAGTAAGCAAATTGAATATTTCCAAAAATAAAAAAACAACAAAATAGAGCACTTTAGTTGATATATTGCATTTACTTTAAATAGCATTCCACTTATAGATACCAGTCATCCAGAACACAGTATCAAATTTACAAATATATGCATATTTTGTATGCATTTGTAAGCTACATGAAATATAGGAAAGTTGTATTCTATAGACAGTATTTGTAAAAAAAAAACAGGTGCAAAAGTCAGTAGAGTAGATAAATTTGTACAATGAAATACTTAACAATTATAAGAAAATAGAAAGCCTTTGCTTTTGATACAACATGGATGAGATTTGAGAATATCATGATGAGTGACAGTTCAGAATGAGAAAGACAAGTACAAATACCCTCACATATGAGTAATATTTAAATATAAAGAAGTAATGGCTACATAATGTACAGAGAAAACAAACCATCTTGACATTGAACTGGCAATAGAGCAGAGATTAAAGAAACTGATGGGATAAAAGGCAAATATTTTATTAACTGTTTTGAAAGATTATTTGTTTTATTTTGTGGTATACATAATTTCCCAGAAATAGTATTTGAACAAGTATAAAATATTTTATCTCAATAAATCAGTAGTTTATTATGTTGTTTATTTTGTTGCTGTCATCTGGATCATTAGAAAGATGCCTGGTGATAGAGGGGAAAAAGTTCATAGTATTAGAATTGAGAATTTCTTAGCGAGCAGATGTGCGTGGATTTTTAGGAGATATCAGATGATATATTACATTAGAGTTCAGAGTGGAAAACAGCGTTTTTGTAACAGGTGACTTTTAATGGGCATTATTCTTAATATCATAAAACATTTATTACATTTTAATTAAATCTTAGTCACCCAAAGAAATAAAATATATGTGGAGATAATGACTCAACAAGGATATTTCTACTGTTTTTATACCATTGTCCACTTTTTAATGCAATCAGCATAAATAATTATCTGTTCCAGGTGATATGACCACTGTACACTCTTACACAATCACATTGATCTTGAAGAATGTGAGTATATGTTGATCTTCGAGTGTGTGTGTGTGTGTGTGTGTGTGTGTGTGTGTGTGTGTTCATGTATTTGGAGTTCGCATCTCTCTGTGTTGAAAGCGTAAGTCTTGCTTTGTGGTCATAGATCACTAAAGACTATTCCTGATGGGTACGTTATCTGGTACCTGAAATTGAATCTTGGCTAGACATGTACAAACAATTACTCTATAAGCACACTCTCTCTGAATCCAATGATTGCATTTTCATATCTTGAATTCGGTCACCTTTTATTTTTAAGTTGTACTGAGTTTTATTTTCATTGACTAGTTTATCTTAAGGGTAGGTGGTCACTTTGATAGTATACTGACAAAAAAGTTAAAAATTGCATCAACTATGGGGCCAGTGAGGTGGCACTAGAGATAAGGTGTCTGCCTTGCAAGCGCTAGCCAAGGAAGGACCATGGTTCAATTCCCCGGCATCCCATATGGTCTCCGCAAGCCAGGGGCAATTTCTGAGCACTTAGCCAGGAGTAACCCCTGAGTATCAAACAGGTGTGGCCTGAAAAACAAAACAAAACCAACAAAAAAATTGCATCAGCTATAAAGTATATATTGAGGAGCAATATTTATGTTTGAGAATATAATTAGAAGATTCTATGGCTAGTATATAAAGATGTGTGTTTTCATTGTGAAGTTATACTTATTCCTGGAAATATTATATATTTTTAATTTTCATGAAAAATGAATATACATGAAAATGGTATGTCTAATGAATTTATTCACATGAATATTATTTGTGGAATGGTATTGTTTTAAGATCATCTTATAGCTGAGCACAATATTTTATAGACATTTAGATATTTAGATCAGACTATAATATATTATATATTGTATGTATGTAATACAATATTATATACCTGCAACATATTTAAGTGTTATTATAATTATAATTTAATATTATAATTATATTTATATATAAATATATATTAATTAATATATATTTAATATTGTTACTATAATTTAATATTATAATTATAATAACTAATTTTATTATATAAACATAATTAATTTATATTATAATTCTACCATTGTTATATATTATAATACTTTTATTATTAGAATTATTATAACTAATATAATTACAATAACTAATGAGATATTCAATAGATTTTATTATTTATACTAAATGTGTTTTTATTTACTAAGGAAATATTATGAGCCTTGAATTCTGGTTATTGTTAGAATCTCATTGTAGCATAGTTGAAACTTTGGAGAACTATCCTATCAAGGTTTTAATAAGCATATTAGCTTTACAGACTTGTGTTGATGTTGTTGGTTTTAACAGCAATACAGTCTGAAATATAAAACATTAAATGGATTCAATCAGTATTAACTAGATAAGGTGCTAAGACCTATTTGGTAACCTATATAAAGGTTCACAGATTGTACATAGAGAAGGTGTATATGTCTGGGAGAGTATGCTTGGCATTAAGTGAAGATGTTATTGGACTATTATGCAGATATTGATTTATTCTGTTCTGATCAAACATAAAACGAAGTTTAGAATTAATTATAAAAGAAATAACAACAGTGCTTTAAGTTAAAAGTGTCATGATCAGAAAGGTGGATTCTGGGGCCAGAGAGGTGGCGCTAGATGTAAGGTGTCTGCACTTTCCAAACTAGTGGAAGCAGAGATAAACAGATAAGATTATTTTAAGCTGAGAAGCTTCTGCACCTGAAAGGAAATAGTGCCCAGGATACAAGAGCCACCCACTGAGTGGGAGAAACTATTCACCCAATACCCATCAGATAAGGGGCTAATATCCAAAGTATATAAGGCACTGATGCAACTTATCAAGAAAAATATCTAATCCCATCAAAAAATGGGGAGAAGAAATTAACAAACACTTTGCCAAAAAAGAGTTACAATCGACCAAAAAGCACATGAAAAATGCTCTACATCACTAATCATCAGGGAGATGCAAATCAAAACAACTATGAGGTATCATCTTATGCCACAAAGATTGGTGCACATCATGGATAATGAGAAAAAGCAGTGTTGGCAGGGTTGTAGAGAGAAAGGAACTCATCCACTGCTGTTGGGAATGCTGTCTAGTCTAACTTTTATGGAAAGCAATAATGGAGATTCCTTCAAAAACTGGAAATTGAGTTCCCATACTATCCAGCTATTCCACTGCTAAGGATATACCTTGGAAACACAAAAATGCAATACAAAAATCTCTCCCTCACACCTATTTTCTTTGCAGCACAATTAAAATAGCCAGACTCTGGAAACAACCAAGATTTTCTTCAACAGATGAATGGCTAAAGAAACTGTGGTACATCTACACATCTACACATTATGCAGCCTTCAGGAGAGATTAAGTCATGAAATTTTCCTATACATGGATGTACATGGAATCTATCATGCTGTGTGAAATAAGTCAGAATGAGAAAGATAGACACAGAATATTCTCACTCATCTATGGGTTTTAAGAAAAAAATAAAAGACTTTTTTGCAATAATTCTCATAGACACAATAGATGAGAGCTGGAAAGTCCAGCTCACGACATGAAGCTCACCACAAGAGTAGTGAGTACAGTTAGAGAAATAACTACACTGAGAACTATCATAAAAATGTGAATGAATGATGGTAGTAGAAAGCTTATCTAGTCTGGGTAGGGTCGAGAGGAGGGCGATTTGGGACATTGGTTGCACTGGTGAATGTGGGTGTATTTTACAAGACTGACACCCAACTACAATCATATTTTAATCAAGGTGTTTAAATAAAGACATTAATAAAAAGTGTCATGATCAAATTTCCATTTATAATATAAGATTTATAATTTATTTGAGTTGATCTTTCTCTTTTACCTCTCTATTTCTTTCACTCTCCTTTCTTTTTTCTCTCTATTTTTTATTTTTTTTGAGGGGGGTTACACAAAATCATGCTGCTTATTCCTGACCATGCTTACAAGAAAACATGTGGTACCCGGTATTAAAACTACATTGACTGTGTGCAAGGCAAGTACCCTACCTGCTTCACAGTCATTTGACTTCTAAGATTTGATGTCTTCTAAACTTCTGAAGTTAGAGGATAAAATATGCTTTTCAAATCTTTCAAGTAAAAACGAAAATTCAAGGCTCGAGAGGTAATAAAGTAGGGAAGACAATCACCTGGCATAAGGTCAAATTGGGTCTATCCTCAACACCTCGTATGATCCTGCAAGCTCCACCAAGAGTGTTCTCTGTGCACAGAGCCAAGCATAAGCTTGGAATTCTTGGGTGTTCTCAGAAATCTCAGAAATCTACAACAGAAATAACAATTACAACAAAATATGTTTTATGGATTAAGATACAGAACTTCTACAGGTCAACCATGGTCTAATTCCCAGACCACATGATTCATGAATTTTGCAAAATGGTGGTTTGTGGCCCTAGAGAACCCTAAGCATTTCTTGTTCTGCCTATGCACTTGACTGAGTCTCATTAGGAGAGACCCCAGTGCCTCATAAATACTTATTTGGAAACCTTCACCAAGAATGCAATTTCCCAAATGAATGAAATCTCTTCCTTCAGCAGCACAGTGTACTTGAAACCTAAGTAAAAAGGCTTATGAAATTAAGGAGCTTTACTTTCAAGAGTTCTTTTGGGAATGTGGAAATATTTAGTTAAAAATATTGATAGACCTTTATAAAGTGCTATAAGAAATTCTGTACCATTTTATACAAAATTTATTAAATATAAATTTAAGGTAAAAATCATTTTTATAATGGGAAAAGCTTTTTTCTATTTTTTTTAACTACTAAAATTTTCCTCTATTTTTTTGCGAGAAAATGATTACGGACTTAGAATGATAATGCTATTTTTTTACATAGCACACTTTTCCATGTATTACTTTACTAAGGCTTCCCTTAAAAACACTACTGAACTGTCAGCTAAAACAAAATAAATATTCACAATTCTGAAGGTGAGAAGACCAATATAAACTTGTTGACAGAGTTGACTTCTCTCGAAGCCTGTCTCAAAGGTTCACATAAGCTAGCTATATTGAAGTCATTGCCTGTCACTTCTTTATACATATTGATATCTTGTTATGTTACCCAAATTATTCCTATGAAGACATTGGCCTATTTTGATAATCATTGGCTATCTCTTCAAATATAGATGCATACTGACATACCAAGGGATACAACTAAAAGGAGTGAAAAAGGGAAAAGATCACACATTTCAATCCATGTTAACCCCCAATTCCATATTATTTTCAATTTAAAAATTATTCTTATGGGGCTGAACATATGGCTAATGTGGCAAGCACATCCCTTGCATGTTTCAAATCCTCTGTTTGATCTCTGCTACTACATGGTCAATGAATAATATTATTTTGGGCTTCATAACTCTCAAATACCTCTGGCATAAACATATCAGAAGTAGCTCTGAATCCTGCAGTGTCTCTAGGCTTATCTCACACAATATAAATAAAACACCCATTCTTTGTATGTCTTCATGTTTATCTTTTATTTCAGTAATTTGTGTATGGCTAGTTTTACACATAAAATTACTTTTCCAAAAAACATTTATCATTTTACTATTTTTTAAATTTACCTAGTACTAACTTTAAAACTCATCTCTAAATATTTGGACTTGGAGCTATGCTGCAGCGGTAGGGCATTTTGTCTTTCACATGGCTGACCCAGGAAGGACTATGGTTAGTTCCCTCTGCATCCCATATGATCTCCCAAGCAAGGAGCGATTTCTGAGTGCATAGACAGGAGTAATCCCTGAGCATCACTGGGTGTAGCTCATAAATTATAAAGAAAATACTGACAGATGATTTTAAAGATAAAAATCTATGCATGATACAACTAAAAGTAACCCAAAATATGACATTTCATTTAATAATATGCGTGATTCTACATAATATTTTAAGAGCTTTCATATATTTCCATTCTTGCTACCTATATTATAACATTATAATAACTTATATGGGAATGAAACTTTATGTTTACTTTACATATCTAAGGTTCTGTGTAAATATTGTGTTTTTAAAAGCATTGAATTCTAAAATATGCAGCTACCAGAATGTTTGTTAATTGCTTTTTGTGAACTCTATGCTCAAACTTTTATTCCATGTATTATTTCATAACTCTTGCTAATATTTGAATGTTCTTATTGCAAAGTAAATATTTTAGATAACATTATTTTAGAAATGAGAGTTGTCACAAAGCATGACAATGCACTATTTACTTTTGTCATTTTCATTTACTCAGTAGTGGGTATATATCTAGATGTACTTATCCTGTGTGTCATTTTAAGATGACCTTGCATAAGAGAGAAAAAATTATTTTTCTTCCAAGGTTATACAAGCATCTGTGTTTTATGCGTACATATGTATGTATCTTGAAGGTCATAGAACCTCTCAAACTATATCTCAGTTGGATGATTTATATTAAACTTTATGAATTATTAATGTTTGACTTCAGAACATTTGTAAGATGATGTTTAGAAATAAGTCAACATCTAGACTAAGAATACAATACCCAAGTAATTTGTATATGAAAAATTTTATCACAGAAATCTGAAATTTGCTCTTTCACCTTGGAATAATGTATAAAATGTCAATGTGAATAAGGACTTAAAATAGGCATTATTTATTGCTTATTGTGACATATTCAGTTATTTAAAGAATGAGAAATAGTATGCAATGTCAATAACTCCCACGGTGTTAACATTTTACTGTCCCAACATATGTCCTAAAGTTTAAAAAGCAATAAAAGATCGCTGTTTCTACAGTCATTAGCTTTGGTTGTTGGAGTCAATCACCCATAGAAGTCATAGTCATATTAGTTTTTTCTATGATCTTAATTGCACAATAAGTTCTACTCATTGTTCTCCTTTATTATCAAAGGAAGATGAATCAAGGACTTTCCAAACCCCAGAACTGAATTTTCAAAGTGTGAAAACTGCCATAAATTTACCTGAGAATAGAAACTTCTATTATGTTGAATAAAAATAAAAATAAAGTTATAAGTAAAGTATTACTCCATATTTTTTGTTTGTTATTTTTTGCGGGGCCATACAAGTTAGTGCTCAAGGGTTACTTCAAGGTTTGTGCTTAGAAATTACTCCTGTCAGGCTCAGAGGACCAGTGGTGTTACTGGAGATCATAATTGGTCTGCTGTGTGCAAGTAAAATGTCCTCATTGCTGTGCTTTTATTCTGGGCATTATCTCAAATATTTTTTGTGAATTAATAATTTAAATATTTTCAAGTTACATTTATTCAAGAAAATAAAATTCTTGGGGAGACTCTACAAGGAGGGTTGGATAGTAATTAAACAAGGGTTGGTTGAAAGCTGCTTGAAATTGATTTTATTCTGTGTTCATGGCACTTAAATATTGGAATAAGTAAATATTACTTTGATTATATACATGTACATATGTGTGTGAGTAAATGTGACTGGAGCAGTCATACAGTGGATAGGGCATGTGCCTTGCAAGCCTCTGATCTAAGTTCAATCCCAAGCATCCCATATGGTCGGTCCCTCCAGCCTGCCAGGAATGATTCATGAACTCAGAGCCTGGAAGAAATGAACACCAAGCACTGCCAGGTGTGACCCCAACCAAAAAATTTTTTTCATATGAATATACTCCTGTATATATGTACATATATGTATATAGAGTCACATACATACATTTATTTGAAATGTATAAAAAAGGAAAAAGTGAATAATTGTCAAAAATGTGATTTTGATGAATAACATATCTCCACTTCATTTCATTTGATCTCAAACATGCTTATTAACAATATACTTACATTTTTATACATCAATCCCAAAAGGTATAGTTACCATAATCAAATAATTATAATAATCTAGAATTTTATTGCAAATTTTTGTATTTATTTTACATAATTGCATTGAACATCTGGTTTGTGATATATTAATTTAAGCATAAATATACAAACATGATTATGGAAAGTTGGATAGAAGTCTTCTTAATGAACAGAAGAAGCAGTAGCATTGGGTGGCTCACTGTCAGAAAATGAAATGTAGTATGACATTGGATATATTAAATTTCTTCTTTGTTTTTTTAAGCAAGCTGTGACTGAAGTACAATTTCTTTTTTTTTTGAGCAGGACTTTTGGATTATTCAAAATAATTTCTGTATCCATTGAATTAGGATTTTTGTGTGTTAATAAGATCTCTGAAAATTCATGCATTGCTTTCCCCATGTTTATTGTCTTTTTAACAAATGTCCTTTACTTCTTTGTTCATATACTTAAAACCAATCTTAAATGTTCACCTTCAACAATTTGCTGGTTACAGATGTTATATGGGATAAAACAAATTTTCATGATTATTTTGCAATTTGATAAAATGGTGATATTTATGAACATTTTTCTTATAAGGATGATCATCTCACAAACAGGATACATTCATGACCTGACCTTAAGAAATCATTTTTTATATGTGTCCTTAAGTGCATTTTCCTGATGTTTTCATTTTGTTTTATTCCTTGATTCTATTAAAGTGTTTACTAATAGATAGGAAATGAGTACTTAAGAAATCCTAATATATTTTTCATTCGAATATGTAATAAAATTTATTACAACTTATATGAGTTATTAAACTGAGACACTCCTGAAGAAAATATATTATTAAATAGTAAAAAAATCATGAGATGTCCTTAACACAGTGAATATGCCTCAAAGGGTATATTTGTCTGATAAATATATGCTGAACAAAATTAATTAAAATAAATCTTTTATTTTGTAATTATCTTTCTTATTTAAGATTCAAATATATGTATATATACATGCACATATATAGCATAAATTGCACAGTGCAGTTTTCATATAAGCGTACAGTGTCGTTTTTGAAAAAAATTTTTATCTATTTTTGTCAGTATGTAATAAAATGTTTTGTTGCTTCATCATAACTTCTCACTAGCTGTAGTGTCCTAGAATCTATACCCTTCATTGCACTAGCTGCATTTCCATTTTAATATTTAAATGATCATTGCAATAGAAACTTCTTATTCTTATTTCATATTCTTTTTTTTTGGGGGGGGTCACACCCGGCAGTGCTCAGGGGTTACTCCTGGCTCCACGCTCAGAAATTGCTCCTGGCAGGCACGGGGGACCATATGGGGCACCAGGATTCGAACCGATATCCTTTTGCATGAAAGGCAAACGCCTTACCTCCATGCTATCTCCAGGGCCCCCTTATTTCATATTCTTAATGGATATCTTCCTCAAAGGTAGATGCAGACTAAACTTTTAAATTTCAACTTACCTGATTTTTTCACGTTTTTAAAAGGGTATTCAAAATAAATTCTAATCCATGCTTCCCAAAACTTAAATAACTCATTTTTATTAAGGAAGTAATAGAGTTCCAGGCATACAATACAATGGAACAATACAATGTTCCAATACTTTTTAAGTCCCCGCCTGACTTCTTTCCTCTCTCCTATTATTATTTCATTTCTGGTTAGAGAATAATTTAATTACTCAACCACTCCACACACTCCATGATACATTTCATTTCCTTGATTACCTTGTCCAGTTTTCTTTTTTTTTTTTTGTATTTTAAATTTTTTAATCAAATAGTAGTGTGATAATCTGTTATTTGTCCTGATTTTACTTACACTGTTGTCTGAACTGAAGAAATTTTTCTATGTGTCTCTTATTCTGAGACATACCATAACACTATAGAAATCTTGCCCAATTACACACAGATGGGTAATTTCCTTTAGATGCAGTTGAATAAAGTTTCAATTGAATAAATAAAACAAATATGAATAAAATAATCTGTGTGTCTATTTGGAGGCAGTGTGGGAGAGGTTTAGGGCATGCTTGGCTATCCTCAGGTCTTGTACTGGGCATTGTGTATAGTTCATATGTGGTGTTGATAATAGGAACATGATCAACCATGCAAAAGATAAACCCTAACACCTTTTACAATATTTTCCGGTATTAAGAGCACAATCTTTAAGAATTAACTAGTTTTTTATTCATTTAGGACCCATATTTATACTTGTGCTACTTCTTATGGAACTATATGTTACATATTCTGATTAATAAGATACCTATGAGATTTTGGATGCCATCACGTGTCACAGTAATACTACTCAGTACTACAACTACTAATATTATTATCACTGTTAATGTATCTGCTACTCTACAGTTATTTCCACCACTACCCTACTGCTACTACTACCACCAAATTTAATATGAATATTACTAATATTATTACTAGCACCATTGCTCTGCAACTACTACCATTATAGCTATTCATATTATTACTAATTATTTTAGTACCAATGCCACCTCATCTCTAATATATAAATTTTAGAACACTAAAACTATTACTGAAACCAAGAAAAGCCCAGGATTTATTGTGACCATTTTAAACTAATGGTTGTAAATTATGAAACAGATTCGTATATTTAAATTTATATAAACACAAATTTATAATAATTAATTTTTTGAAAAAAATTTGGTTTCTTGGCTATATCCAGTGGCATTCGGGATTGACTCCTGGCTCTGTGTTCAAAAATAGCACCTGACAGTCTTGAGGAACCATACAGGCAGGATGTCAGGGATTGAAACCAGATTGGCCTTGAACTCCCTATCCACTGTGCTATGCTTCAGCCCATGATTATTTTACACATGAAATAAAATACATAATTATAATGTTATGTTATTTTCCAAACATAAAATTTTATGTCTTTTTATTGAACTGACTTGTGAATATTTAGAGAAATAAAAATGATTTACCAATAAAGCAAAACTAACTAGGTGTTGTTGGTGTTTTCGTACCATATGTTAAAATGCAAATGACCTAATGACCTAGTTAGAATATACATATGTTTACAATCACATGGGTTTTTAGAGACCCAACTTGGTTCTTTTCTTTTTTTTTTTTTTGTTTTTGTTTTTTTTTTTTTTTTTGTTTTTGGGTCACACCCGGTAGTGCTCAGGGGTTACTCCTGACATGCTCAGAAATTGCTCCTGGCAGGCACAGGAGACCATATGGGGCACCGGGATTCGAACCGATGACCTTTTGCATGAAATGTAAACGCCTTACCTCCATGCTATCTCCCGGGCCCCGGTTCTTTTCTATTGTTTCCTTTTAAAGCTTTATCTATTTTATTAGTAGAGTCTTTTGAATCATCAAGGATTGGAACAATTATGTTCTTGTGTTTAATGATCATCATGTGTCTTATTAATCATTCAAATACAGTATGATTAAATTAATGTTAAAAAGTATACACTATTTTATTTTGATTAAAAAGAAAAATTTTTCGAGTATATTTTAGAATTGCATTAATTTTAATTTTAAAAAGTAAATCCCAATAATGTGATATAATTTGCATTGCTGTCTTTTATTTTAGAGTTTACAGTATATATTTATATAATTCTTAACTATTTTCTTTAAAGAAGTACATAACATAGTTGACATAGAGGACATTTAGTATACATGTGAGAAAAAATATTTAAAAAATAGAAAAACATCTGGACTGAAGAGATAGCACAGTGGTAGGGCATTTGACTTGCATAGGACTGACCCAGTACAGCATCTGATAAGTTCCCCTGAACCAGGCATAATTTCTGAGTACCTAACCAAGAGTATCCCCTGAGTGTCATCATATGTGGCCTAAAAGTAATAATAAATAAATAAATAATAGAAAAACATAAAAAAGGAAGAAGAGAAGAATAAAAGGAAGTATTTGTTAAAATTATTGTACCTTCAATGTGATCATTAAAATATTGGGAGAAAGTTTAGTATGCTCTTGTTGCTAGTGGA